>JANTEX010290028.1:0-11239 GCA_024741295.1 Macrocera vittata | reverse complement strand
AATTCCAACTAATTCTTATCTTATACAAGTTGTTCTGCATATTTATTTAAGAAAAAAAACGAACAAATGTTCAGTCCAAATTCTCGAAAACCCTGTTCTCTCTATTGAAAGAAAAATGCCTCAGTAGTTTACATTCATCTATATCATTTATATATTAATATTATCAACTTTATAAGTAACATCTAAGCAATATAATTTATTATTAATTTTATAATTTATTTAGTTAAAAAGTTTCGCTAATTGCAGAGTTTTTTTTTTAAATTGAAATGTTTCACTATGTGTGTGTGTCTGTGTCTGGGTAAATCTATCAAATATTTAACAATAAATTGGCATTTTTTTTTACAAGAAAACACTTTGTGTATATATGATAAAAAGACGAAAACAACAAATTAACAATATATAACGCTAATATAAATCATTGAGCTAATCATTTCCTAAGTTTAAGTGAGATTGATGCAATGACGTAGAATATAAGTATGATGATGCAGCCGCTGTATTCAATAAACCCATTCGCTGTTTTTGTTTGCGCTGTTCAATCATCTATAATAATGAAACACACGAAATTCAGTTCACTGCCACGAGCACATAATCATTTTCTGTTTTCTTACCTGATCTTTAAGCTCCATTAATTGCTGTGACAATGTACTGACCAACATTTGTGTTGACTCCAAATGTACCTGCAAGCTACGCAATTCAATTTGTTCTTCGCTAGCATCAATAGCTGCCAACGACATTGCTCGCAGTCTCGGAAACCAGTCCAATATACAGGCTTTGACCATTGCATGCACATAACTTTCGGGACCGGTAAATTCTGTCGGATCCTTTACTTTGACCAAAACAATAAAGTACAAATAGTGCCACATATTATGTTCACATTTGATGTGCTCTTCGAAACTAACGGTTTTATTATCAAATGCCGAACGATTCAGACCTAATTTAAGTAAAACATTTCAATTACACACAACAGTTCAAAATCATCCCCGAAATGTTAAAATGTATGCTTACCGCAAACAAAACACGTATTCTTCAGTATTAATTCCTTTTGCTGTTTTTCACTTCTCAGATCGGCAAACGTGTCAATAATGACACCGAAAATCAAATTCAACACAATAATAATGACAATAAAGAAAAACAACAAATCGTAGATAACTCGAGCCACAAACAATGCTTCCTGTAAATTGGAAATTACTTTTGTAGCGCAACCATTCAGCTTTCCACTAATATCTCTTACACTTACACTACTGCTTGGTGCCCGTAAAATGTCGCCAATGCCACCGCCGTTTCGTAAACCTTGATTCAAAGTTGTCAATATGCACATAACAAGTGAATCGCATGCACGCTCTTTGCGTTCACCGCCATCATTTTTAACGATATCCGTGTCCGGTCGCAAACAATGCTCGGACGGTTCAATTGTTTGTCCATCGTCTTGTTGATGGGTCATATGGCTACCGAACGCCTTAGCATCGGACACGGATTCGGGTACAATTTCATCGTCAACCGGTACCAGAAAATCATCCTTAAAGAATATGTAACCAATGATCGAGAACATATACACCAATATCAATGCCAAAACGGCTGTCAAGATAATTGAGCGTCCATTCCGTGTGACCGAACGTATAACATTAAGCAACGTTTCCTCTCGATAGACAACGTCAAATAGCTGAAATTGAATCGATAGGTGTTAGGTTTGTTTGTTCACCGGCATGCTGCTGGATTGGTTTTCTCACCAAAATCGAATAGAAAAACGGATGTACCAAAATGCCACACAGACAAAATAGCATGTAGCATAGATGGTACAATAGTTGAGCATCGGTTATAATGCTTAAAAAGTGTTTTTCCAGTGTTCCATGATTGCCCATTAAGCTGACTATGTGTATGCCTTTAAGTAGCACAGTAACCGAACCCAGTAGCCAGAGCGTTGGTTCGGGACCCATAGAAAAGATAAATCTCAATATCACCGATGCAACCAGTGTTCGAATGCCTGATTCACGAGGTAGCGTTGCGACTATGGCCAGTGATGTCAGCATAATTGCCCAAATTAGCATTGACATGTGTGAATTAAGTTCTAGCACGATTATGGCAAAACAAAAAAACAAACAAAATGGTTAAGAATGAATAGGTTTTCAATGTCTACAATAGCTTACCTGGTACTTTCATATCGAATGGATAGAAAAAGGCGACGATACAGTTCATTAGTACGACACTGTTGAATAAAATGTTGCTCCACAAGGACATATAGCTGCTGACCCAAAACAATGCCGGTTGTCCTGTCGAAACGATTTACTCTCTCTAAGTTTTAAAAAATTTGAAGATACCGAATAACAAACCTCTAAGCTTCTTTTGCCACTTCATTTCATTGAACATGGCTTCGGTTCGATCGAAAAAGTCCGCCACTTTTGATCCTTGATCATCACGTTCGGCCGTATTCAAAATTTTAACCTTTGTATCGTGTGTTATGTATTCGCAGATTTCGGGAATCGGGAAAACAATCTGCTCCAATGTTCGATCATTTCGGACAATCTGTAAAGTTTTTGTTGTCAATTTCTCTGTTCAACATTCATTACCTCAAGTAAACTCACTTCAATTTGTGCCGTATGCGTTGCATAGTACAACAGTGCCTGATTCGTTTTCACATCGTTATTGACTGCATTTTCTGGCGATTTCAATAGCATAGCCAAATCTTTATTGTGCTGTGCCAATTGATGACACAATATATAAATATTGTGTCCGACTTCTTTCGGTGATACACCGCCTTCATCA
The DNA here is from genome assembly GCA_024741295.1 of Macrocera vittata. Lineage (NCBI taxonomy): Eukaryota > Metazoa > Arthropoda > Insecta > Diptera > Keroplatidae > Macrocera > Macrocera vittata. Next base: position 8,479 of record JANTEX010290028.1, on the reverse strand, counting down.
ATGTCGTCCTGGCTAAAATCATCATTGTCATTGTCGTCCAGCACTTCTTCCTGATGATATGCCCGACACGCCACATCGATCAATTGCTTCGGATTCATATTGTACAGAATTCGTTCGGCATTCTCATTGTCACCGCGACTTTCCATTATGGCCAGCAGCAATTTCGATGCGTTATTCTTCAGTTCCAACACCAAGTCCATACGATTCTTACCGAGCGGATTGATATCGTTCAATATGAGTGCCGTCACAATGTCCAGCCCATTCGATTCATGGGTGGCAATACAATTTTGATTCTCATGACAAGGTCCCTGACAGTATTCGGTAAGCGTTTCCAATGTTTGATTGATTAACGACACATTGTTCTCGTTAATGTACAGCCCCAGCAAACCGAGGCCACCCGTTGTCGATCCACAAATACAATCCAAAAACATTAACGTTTCCGACACCAAATTTTGATTGGTTTTGTTGCTTTGATTTCGCAGCAAATTCTGCAAATCCGGATTATGGTTCTCGCATAGTAACTGGAGAAATCGCAAAATCGGTTGCATAACCAACACTTTCGATGACAATTTGTTGCGATCATCTTTGTCTTTGTGTTTTTCCAATTTTTCGGCCAGCATATCTTCGAGTGCACTGCCAATGTTCATCATGGAACTGTCTTCGCCCGGCGCCAAACTACGGGCACTTGTGTACGCACGAGCCGTCGACAATCCGGCCATGTTTAGTTCGTCCCGTAGTTCATCGGTTATAATGATGCCGTTACTCTTGACGCCATGCTTTCGCGACACCTTGTCATAGTCTTTGATGTCTTGTTTGCTTTCGTGTGCTTTGACGGCAATGTCTGAGGTATTAACGGTCACGGTGGACTTGATCTCCTGTTGTGCATCTTTCATTTTGTCGTAGAATACCTGTGAACGCGAACATATTAACGTTAAATGTTACATAAATTTCGACTACATATACAGACACACATACATACCTTAAAGAATGCTTGACTAAGATCGGCGCTCAAGAATTTGCTGTACATGCCCTTCTGAATAATAGGATTGCCACCCTCCAACAGGGCAATGCCCAATTCAACGGCTTCCACAAATATTGACGGTGAATGCATTGACTTGATGACCAATTCAACAACCAAATCCGATGCACCCTCTTTGTCCAGATGACTTTGAACTTCGTGCAACGTTCGACCGGCTCGCATCAAATACTTTGCGCCCGGACCATGCGTTATCGGACCCACACGATTAGCGTGCGTATGTCGTTTCGGTTCGGCACCGCTTTCATTCGGTTTCAGCGAGAAATTACGACCAAAATATCGATCCAACAGGGTCGTTCGCAAACTATCACCCTTTTCACTGTAATCAATGTCCATGGCCATCATTTCGCGCAGTGTTCGTAACACCTTAACACACAATTTCTCCTCTTTTTCTTCGAGCAATTTCTCGGTGTGCTTGATGAGTCGCCGTATAAAGCCACCACTTTCACAACGCTTTCGCGACTCGGTGCCAAACGGAAATAGCAACTCTGACCGGTACAGTATGTCGACCAACAGCGACAGTTCAGCCTCGACTAACGGTTTCAGTTGATCTTCGAGCAACGAAACGATATCCTGCAATCCTTCGATAATCGATCGATCCAATCGCATAAGCTGTGACTGTGATCGTTCGACTTTCGGTTGTTTCGACGCCAGCAGCCATTTACTGGTTTGACGCGACAACAATGCCGATTTGTTGAACATCATTTGAACTTGATTCTCAAGTTCCGGTGGAAATGCAATGCCACGACTTTTTGCTATGTCCGACAATGTTCGTATACAGTTTTCCACATTGAACTTTTGCGCCGGCGTTAACCATTTGCATTTTGAGACTTTATACGCTGACTGTAGCAATTGGATGAAAATCAACTGACGAGTCTGTAGCGCAGTACATTGATCCGAAAACGGACTATTGAAGAATGTCGTCAAAATGTTCATAACTTCGTTGACAACGTAATTCTCTAGCGTTCGACAATTTCGATTTTCCAGCAGACTGCCACCCAACTGGACGATTTGATTGATGTCAAGTAAAAAGGATTTTTCGAATAGGCTCCACATGTGATGCGATGAGTAGATCTCTTTCATTTCGACTTCGGTATCGATGTAGCAATGATTCAGAAAATCTACGTAGGCCTCTTTGACTTCGACGCAACAGTCTGGATGCGATATCATCGACACAATGTCGTCCAGTGGCAACAGATTGTTGCATTTGATTTCAGTGTACACATTTTTGCCCATCGTACAGCATGCAAGCAGTTTGACGAGTTCAACGTGATAGCGCAATGGTACGGTGTCGTCGAGTTGACCTTCTTTGTGGCGACGCATCATATCGGTGAAGGTATTGAATGATGCTTTGTCATTGTAGAAAACAAGAACATCTTCGCCGGCATTGATTAGCTATATACACAGAAAGATTATTTTTTGAATTTATTGCAAATTTTAGGGATTTTGGGCGGCGCAAATAATACCTCTTGCATAACCATATCTTGGCACTTTCGTATAAACTGATTTTCAGCCTTGACAATTGTTTGCAGAAACTTCAAATATTCTACGTGTCGACCATGCATTTCGATACAGTGCACAAAATGTTGCACAACTTTATCGTTGACCTCATTGCACAGTGCAAGATTGTCTTTGAATATACTGCAAACGGTTTCCGCTTCAAGTATCTGGCAATTGAAATTGTATGTGAGAATAACTATTGAACAAAGGAAAAAGCAAGTGTCTTGTGATGCTCAGTTATTTTACTCACCCCTGGATTCAGAAACAAATCCAACTGTTTGTGCAGCAAAATTTGATTCTGTTGATTACCCAAACAGAAATTCTGCAAAAATTCATGTGCCAGTCGCATCAATTCCTTCATATGCACATCATCGTTTTCGTCATACGGCACCTGAAGCAAATCCAAAACCACCGTATGCACACCAACATTACGCAATAATCGCTGTTCATGTTTGCGCGGTTTTACGAAATCAACGCATGGCGTTACACACAGCTTATTCATTCGAATTAGAATCTGTTGAATTTTCGAGTACTCAATGCATTGCTCTTGGTTTAGCGGCGGTCCAGTATCGAACTCAAACAATGCATCTTTTGCGTCGGTTACATCTTTTTTGCTGACATCAAAATCTTCTGTTTTATTGGTGTCATCTTCTTCGTATGCGCTTGTGTTGGCCGCGTTTTTGTGCTGCTGTTGTTGTTGTTGCTGCTGCTGCTGCTTCTTGCTGATTGTGGGCACATGGTCTTCGTTTGTTTTCGACTTGTACACCCACAGTTCGGATTTTTCTACACTCTGCCGAAGCACATCCAAATCGGATTTGATTTGTTTGTACGACTCAACGTCGCTGTCCGACACCAACAACTGAACTTGCCGAAATGCATGTAAAACCTCTTGCCTTTGACTGAAGTGTCGAAATAGCAAATGCAAGGCACCCGATACAAGCGGTGGATAATCGTGCATTATCAGATGCAGAAGAACCCGTAAAAATGTTCGGCCACCTTGCCCGTCAAGATCCAAATTTGACGATTGTTCATTACAACCGAATATACCCTCGGCTTGGCTACTTATCGATTCGAGGTCAATGTTTCGTTGACGAATGTGTACCGATTCGTTTGTGGCTTCGCTTTCGTCAAATTCCCGTTTGAATATCGATAACAAACAACTGATGCGATAATCGAGCCGTACATCCAGTATAAACTGAAAAAATATGAAAAGTTGAGTTTTATTGGATTTCATGTGTGATTTCATTTCAGTTTTTGCAATGGTTTGCGGTACCTGAAGAATTTCAATTATTTTCAACTTTGTGTCCATGACAAGTGGATATTCTTTCATCATTTGCGTAACAGATTTTCGTTGTTGTACTGAAATGGTTGGTGAAACAATTGCCGATCCGATTGGGCCAAGTGTAAGCGACGTCATAACGGCTCCCATGTCTCCAATCGATCGCAGCACACCACCTTCGGCTGTGAAAAGGAAAACATTGATAAGTTCTTGTTTGAATAAATTCAATTTAAAGAATTGTATTTGGTTAACAACACAATTTCGTTTCTAAAAGAAAATTCAATTCAACGGAAAACTTACACTCTTCTTGATTAGTTTCCTCTGATTGTGAGTCAGCTTGGAAAAGTAAAGAAAAATCAATAAAACATGCAAATATTGCAAATTGACAATAAAAAGATCGTCACTACAGTATGGATTAGCTAACGAACGTTTGACTTGTCTACAATAACTACACTACATATTAGTTGTATACAATTTCAATTAATTTGGAATGTATAAAATATGACTCGTAGCTATTATTTGAAGTAGAATCTTTAATGTTTTTGCGTAAGAGTCAATAACGTTCAGACTTGATGATCGCTTTTTTATCACAGATTTTCTCTTAAAGTCTTCGATCTCGGCGAAAACTAAACTATTTGTATTCGTATACATGATAGTTAATTTTTTGTCAACACTTACAATCAATATCACCGGTTGGTAAACCATCGGCTGCAGCATCTGCCTCGGACACACAGTCCAATATGCTAAGTAACGTTTTTGTCAAACGCAATAAATCACTGAAGCTATAAAATCCAAAATAAATCAAATCTCGAGCCAGCTTTACCACCTAAAACAAGCCAAATTTCGAGCAATCAAAGAGGTTAACTAAAATAAAAACTTGCAATCCAATAAAAACGAAAATCGAAAAACAAACAAAAAATCAAAAAACAAAACGTAATAAAAGCAAATATTGCGCATGCCAATTAAAAAATTGTTTCGAAAACAGAAAACCGTACCTCAAATGTTAATTTATTTTGATCCTGATCGGCAAACAGCCACATTTTCGATGCTACATTGCATAGATAATTTTCAACAAACACTATTGTTGTATTGAACCGGGCTCGAACTGCCTCTTTGTTGGAGTCTGGTTGCTTCTTGGAATCGTAACTAAATTCGAAATGAAAACGATCGATCGATTATAAACTACTTTTAACGAATCATATAAAATTGCATTTACTCATAAATGGACATTTTTGATGGTATTTCCGACCATAACCGGGCATATTTGACCGGTGTTACCGGCTCCTGTGGATCTCGGTCAACATGCAAATGTAACATTAAACGACAAAACGAAGCTCGCAAATCGTACGGCATTGTTTCGTCAGACATGCATCTGTGTAGGATAAATGTTTACAATTATTGAAATTAAATTACCGCAGCAAAACGCCGGTTCATACTTCAGAATCAAATTAATCGTCAAATATGGTGACAAATTATTCAATGCCAAATATTGCCGATTCAAGCACATGTTCGAAAACAGATTCAATTGATGCCGATAGTAGTCAAGAATAGCAGCATCTTCTCGTCTATCATGTTTAATACCACGAGCTAATTCGGTCATTGATTTAGTTTTCTATACGCAGTACGACCGTAAAAAAATATTAGTAAAACACATCCCGTTTAATTTGGAAATGATCGCAACCACATGCTTACCGTTCGATTTTGCCACATTAATTGCACCTCAAATGGTACATTCTTCGTGGGCGATGATGCAATTGTTGTCTTTAACGCCGAATTTTCGTCAATCACCTCATTTTCCAGTATTCGATTGGTGGTCACTCGTGACTCTATCACATTCGTCACAATCAAGATGTCCGCATTCTTTACGCTCAACACACTTTTACAAATCAATTCCTGTGTCACGGCAATTGCCTTCTTGTTCGACACACACAAATCCGACAAATAGTCGAGAAACCGTGATTCCCAATTTTTCATGTTTTTCCGCACCAATCCGACAAACGTTTCGATTTCGGCCGCCGTTATATGCTTCTCCAGTAGCTTGCGATTGTTGTGCAACAGTGCCGTTATTGTATCTTCGGCCAATATATCGTATCCGATTTGCTTTTGCATTAAACCAAAATATTTGGCAATGTATTCTTGATTTTTTCGATAGTCCTGTTGGCTAAGTCTTAAAATGCGATAGCACAAACGAAAAACATACTTTATCGGAGCATTTTTCGGATCGCTTAGTTCGTCCAAACGTATGAACGGGCTGCCATCGGTTGATTTCTCTTGAAACGGTCCTTGTAAAATCATAAACAATTGTTTCAGTATGTATTGTTCGCGCAACAATTTCTGTCGATCACGATTCGGATTGTTAATGCTTAGCTCAAGTGCTTCGCTTTTATTCTGTTCGTTTTCGAGTCCGGCAATGAAATAGACAATGTCCTGCAGCAATGCAATCAGCGAGCGACGTTCATTGTGCGATATGTCACCGTGAGCGGTTAGTTTCGTGTTCATTGCAATAAGTACCTTGCAGGCATCGTTGGCAAAATCTAGATCACGAACTTCGACCGGTGACACCGGTATCAAAGCGAAAGCCTCTTTGTCTTCTTTGATCGTTGAGCAACCGACCTTCGACATGACCGGTTTGTCGTCGTCAATGTCAATTGGCACAGACGTTGCATGAACCCATGTACTTGAGCACAGGTGCCGCAAACGAACATAGCTCGATTGTGGCACAAGACTGTCGCCACGTGTCATAGTGGTTGGATCCAATTCGAAGACAGACGCCAAATCACTGGAATACGGAACGGAAATCAGACGAAATGCATCACTTTTTGAGTAGCCCTGTAGATCGGAATCCAATTCGGCTGCCAAATAGAAGCCGGTGGCTAAGTGTTTGAATCTGTGGATGGATCGGAAAATGTTTTCACTTGAAAATTCTCGTCTATATTATACAACAAATAAGCAAGGGGTAACCACTCGACACAAATCTGTCCCAAAGTATTCCTCGAGAATTCCTCGGGAATTCCTCGAGAATTCCTCGACAATTCCTCGGAACGCCTCGAGAATTCCTCAGAATTCCTGGGAATTCCGCGATAATTTCTCGGAATTACTCGAGAATTCCTCGGAATTCTTTGGGAATTCCTCGGGAGTTGTCCCAGAAATTCCTCAAGTAGTTACCCCCTCGCAAATAAGTCTGTATGTGTCTATACAAACCTATACAATGAATTCCAGTGTCCGGCACCACCGCGACACGGATCATGTTGCACAACTTCAATTTCCCATAGCGCTTTACTGCTTGTGGCCGCTGTTGCACTAGTTCGGCCCGTTGTACGCAAAAACACATGCTGTACCTTTTTGTATTCGTCCATTGTTAGGAATTTCTCCTGTTCGGCATGAAACAATCGAACGACATCGCCACCCTTCAATATTTCGTCTTGATTCTCTTTGTGTTCCATGAACAGTGTTATTTTCCAGGACGTCGATGAGTTGAGCACGTTGACTTCTTTGCAACCGGGATTGTCGGGCAATTCATAGTTGTGGGCAACATGCAAATTTTGTTGATCGGCATTGACCGGATTCAGGATGACTTTGTCGCCGACCACAACATTGTCGCCCGTTGAACGTAGTTTGTAGAATGGCCTAATGTAGAACCATGAACCTTCGTTGCCGTTGGCGTCCAAATACAGGCGCATTGCATTTTTCTCGAGCAACGACGGTAAACGTTTGTTCACCGTTAGATATTTGTTTGATTTCAAGTGCAGCAACTGAACAACGCTGCCGTACTGTACGGTATTGCCAAGTAGTTTTTTGTTTTCCGATTCATTTTGTTTTTTCTCGATTTCGGCGGCGTGCTTGAAAATAGAATTGAGGTGCTATTAATTTAAGGACATTTAATTAAGTCCTAATTAAAATCTCAACGATATCTTTACAAATCTTAAAGTTTGTGGCACGGATATTTGATAGGTCGGCGACTTCAATGTCGAGTATAGGAATGGAATAAATGGCTGTGACTGAAATGGTCACACCATATGGTTTGGGACTATAGATACATATTTAGACACACACCTGAAGAGGTCCTGTTTCTGTTGGTACTATTCTAAAGCCGATCCTACAAATCATGATAACTGATTCAGCTGTAGGTGAGGCCAAATTGGCCCAAATGTCAATGGATGCAATATCGGACGAAAGCTGTAGGTATTCCTAAACTGGTTGCTGCTTGATCTACAATCGAATGCAGGAGTATTGAGTACGGCTTGAATTCGATGTACTGGTGGAGCGCTACAGTGGAGTCGGAACCATGGCGAACATTTACAGTGAAACCGCATTTAATGTGGAAACTCTGGAGATTTGAAGGGGCCTTTAACAAAGTTTGTATCTGAAAAAGTACGGATACGGGATCTTGGCCAGACTTTAACAAAGTCTTTAGCAGAATCGGAGTCCTGCTTTTGTTGGTGGCCTCTCCTACTATTTTATGGCTAGTTGTGACTTCTTGCTACGAATCAGCATAACTGGCACATCTTTAGGTACGACCTGAACAGACGCATCTTTGTAATCTATCGATCGAAAGTATCTATGGATGTAAGAATGGCTATAATCATGATCATCAGACTATAGCTGCAGGTGTTGCAAAACTGGTCTCAGCTTGATTTATCTTCTATAGACCGGGAGCACCAATG
>JANTEX010289917.1:0-11240 GCA_024741295.1 Macrocera vittata | reverse complement strand
TATTTCGTGTCTATATATATTCTCCAAAGTCAATGTACGAAACACACATTTACATAGAGAAGCTCACACAAAAGCTTAAAGAATTTAATTTAACTATAGAACCCATTCAGTGGCTAGTCAAAAAATTCGCATTGAAATGAATGTAAACATGCGGGTTTGATATATTCTTCGCGTGGATTCCTTCACATTGAGAAATCGTCGGTAATGAGAAGGCAGATAAACTGACAAAAGGATGTAGCAAATGGTCTTTGTCCTGACCACCACCGCACGGAACTTCGTTTTATTTAGCCGTATCATATCTAACCTCATTGCTTTAATGATCATCTCAATAGAATTAATATAGTTGAATCTTTCCTTGATGTAACGTGTGTGTTTAATAGCTAGTATATATGAACTATTTTAATTGTAACATTATTTTCTATAACAGTTAACGTAGGAACAATCATTGTATTTTAATACCGAAGTCAAGCAATTATGATCGAAACAAGAAAATAAATATTTATCGTACACACATATATATTGCTACTTTTGAACATATAAAACTTAATCTATATAATATATTATAAATGGGCATAAAGTCATGTAAAAATACTGACAAAGGCGGAGTTTTTGAAATATAAAATCATATTTTATCATAACTTTATACATTCGCAACACACATATGTATAGCGTAGCAATATATATATATATATATATAATTCGCTATTTAATTAAAAATATTAATCTTGGCCGATCTTATTAATTAATCGAAAAGAAAATTATATTTAAACGAAGGGCAAAGTCAAGACGATCTTGATCAATTAAAAACAAAATATCCGCTGGAAATTTAAGTTTTGTCGATAGCATCACATAAATAATGCTTTTTACCGTGGAGAAAAGAAAAACAGACAGTTCAAAATGAAATTGCGAACATATGCAAGCGAACAAATGGTAGCACCAAGTCAGTTAACTTTATCGATCAATATAAACGCACCGTTTTGTAATGTAAGTAAATGATAGAAAATTGATGATGACGCTATATATCGGAATTGAAAATCTAATTGGAAATCCGTATATCAGAGGGGTTTAAATTATTTGTGTGCGAAAATTGAGATTGTTTCATATTTCTTGAAGATATAATGTAAAAGGATGTAAAGAATTTAGATTAATTATGGTGGCTTTCGATTTAAGAATTAAGTTGATATATTTCCCGTTGTTGACTCATTTAATTTAAAAAAAGCATATCCTAAATCGACATAAAAAAAATAATATAACTGTTTCTGGATATATTCGTCGAACTTCCAACGAATAAATCATCTGTGTAGATTTCTTTTGAATTTCATACTGTAATTGATATATCCAGAAAAGCCTGTTTTTTTTTAAAGAAGTAATAGTTGGTATATTAAATATTTCGGACGCCCGAAAACCCGAAAACCTGAATTCCAAGTTGCGAAACTCATAGGTGCTCGAAACACAAAGAAAAAGCATTACCATTGCAGTTACCAGCATTAACTTCAAATACGAGTATAAAATAGAGTTAAGGAGTCAGCGAGTTGCCAAGAAAAATGAAAAAACTTGCACTTGAACTAGCTTATTAGAGCCAAGAACACACCATCAACATTTTAATAAAATTAAAACGAGGAGCTCATCACGCACTTTATCCAATAGTGTTAGTTGGACGGCTCTGAAAAAACCAGATGTTGATGTGCAATCTTCAATTTCTGTGTATAATCAAGCATTCAAGACGTTTTCAAAAAAGACATGTCTGGCGATATAACCAAAAACTATTTTCTGAATTTAAATACTTAGTTCAAATTTTGCCCAAATAATATGTAAATGTGCAAATTACTCATATTTGGTGACCTCGACATGATATGCATCCTATTTGCTTTGCGATATGCGATAAAACGCTGCAAAAAGGGGTAACAGAATCAATTTTGAAATCTCTTTGGCTTCAATATTTCCCAAACCAATGTCAAAACAATTTTTCTGTGAGTAGCGTTGGCATGGACGATAAGGTAATATGTCTGGTAGTTCTATTTGCTTAGCCATCTTCGTCAGAAAAAATTGATGTCTGATAAAATCGATTATTTGTGTCGATAGGTTTCTCGTTTTGACGCGATAAATAATCGTTGATTTTTTACAATCTAAGTCTGTGCCAATTGTTCCTCAAAATTATCAAAATAATTCGGCATCTACGGTTGAGACAGCAAATTGTCCTTTGCCGGAAAATTTTCTTTAAAATTTCTTTTTTGGATGGGATCTCAACGATCAGACGGCAGTTTATAATTTGCTTCAAAAATGCAAGTCTATCACTCAATCGTTTATTGAAAAGAAAAGTGTCACTCGTTGATCAGAAAATGTTTGCCAGTGACTATCCGTATTTTGCAAAGGTAAGACGAGTATCATCGGAAAATTTGAATTCGTTAAGTGAGATTTTGTCCTCTGTCCAGTGGTTATTGGGTTAGTCGTTTATACATTCCGTTGAAACACTAAATGGTGATTCTCGCCATTATCGGTTGACGTTTAAATGCAATTACTATTCATTATCCGAGGCCGCATTTATACATGATTTTTCATCGAATTTGCACCACACATTTTATTATTCAACGATCGACGTGGAACACCAAGGCCGCTGAGATGCATAGAAATTCGCATAAATTTGTTTAAGAAAAGGGATCGAACGATTATACAATGGGACAACGATATGTGCTTTTCAAAGGTGACAAAATTGTTAATCGATGTGACTACACTTGTTCACTCACACTCGCCTGAGTGGGATTTATTTTTGGTTGCAGTTATCCGACAGGTAACTGAAAGCTTGCAACCGCTCGGGTACTTTTTTGAAAAACACTATCGTGAAGGTAATTCCCGGATTTGTTTGATTTCTTTACACGATCAACAAGTAAGCGATGTAGAATTTCATATTTTAAAATTGTCAAATGTTTTAAAGATTCTAAGATTCTACTTGGGGTGCACGCAGGCCAATAAGGCGCATTGTATCATGCCACACTTGAACCTACAGTTTTGAAGGTGGTATCTGAAGCACCCGGTCTTGAATTCGGTTAAATTAATTCATAGTTCAAATTATTAATTCGAACACCTTATCCGCTGCTGGCGGGTTTCGAACTCAGACATAGTGTGCCAAAAGCAAGGGGTCTATTCATTGTGCCATTCGATCGGTAAACGTTTTTAATTGCATTTATATCTTCTTCCACCAATTCGGTTTATTGCGTTTCGAGACCAATCATTCATAAAAAAAAATCGAAAGGTATTATTTGATCGATTTTACAAAATTATTGTCGGTTATATTATTATATTATTGTCGGTGTACCTTATTTTTTACTACATTGAGACCGCAAAACAAATATACAAACGAAAAATTAATTACATATATGGATTATCTACCAATTGTAAACAAAAAGAAAAAGTTAGTGGAAAATAAACACACAATCATATATATAAAAAAAAAACAAAAACATGAGTGACAATATAATAAAAACAAGGAGAGTTGAGGACGAGCTTCTGGAGTCAGACGACGCGTCGCGTCGTTAGAAAAGGCACAAATGAGAGCTGGGAGTGTTGAATGATATTGAGGACGATTAGGAGCTAAACGCCATCTTCGTTGTTTTCGGAGTGGATCCAGTTTCGCAAAGGACCATCCAATCGCCGGTCAGTTACGAGTTGAGAAAGTTGAGGATTCGTTTTGGCAACAAAGATTTGGAATCCGAAAACGTGAAATAAACAAAACATTGGTCCCCAATGTCGAAACAGACAGTTAGGTAAATGCACCACTAAATAGAACTTCCCAGGTACAATAGAAAAACTTTATAAACCATATAATTAGTAGCTTTGAATCTGAGTCTGGGTATTGGATATTTGTCGAAATTATTTAACAAATTCAATTCAACGGCAATAAAATAAACTAAACAGATTACCAGAATTAAAGAGAAAATCCAAGGCGACAATTATCAATTGATTTCATAGTCAACCATTTTTCTTTTCTTTTTTTTTTTTAATTATGATTTTGCGTGAATTCAACACATGCTGTATACAGATAAAAATGTTCGTTGGTTACTGTGGTCTTATGGACAACATAGAGACCTGTAAAATTGACTACTTTTTGACGTCGACAATAATACCACACTAAATGACTAAAATATGTCGTCTTCATTTTGCCTGAAAGACGTCTTTAAATGTCCTTAATATGTTTTGATTTGGTTTACATCCCCTGTACGTCGTGTTTCTTTAGTCAAAACAAGTCAAATCTTGTTGCTTGGAGTGTTTGCATATACATAATAAGCAAATTAAAACCTCGTTGTTGAACCAATTTTCAGATAGAAAACAATTTAGGTAAAATTATCGAACGTTGCAGGCGAATCTAAACTAGTTTTATTTGTGTCAGCATACTCACCAGCTGACAAAGACGACCAATAAGTCGGATTAATAAAAAACTTATTGTGTACAGTAAATCAAAAATATTCCAATAATCATCGGATGTGATGCACATCACACTGTTAGGGGAAATACAGAATACCAATGCTAGGGATGAATTTCTATTGGAATTAATAGCGAAAACAGACCTAGAAATTCTCAATGGAGGAATTAAACCAACATTTGTCAGAAATCAAATATATATATAGTATTATGATCTAACCCTTTGCTCAACATTGAACATCATATTAAAAACTGTCGTGTTTCTGATGCTATTGTCACTTCAGGTCATATAAGTATTCCCGCTGTTCTTAAATAAGCGGAAGAAAAGTTAAATACCGAAATTCGCTCGAAGCCAAAATTAATACCCGAATAGAAATAACACAAGATATCCATTCCGTTGAAGAACTAGAACCAACATAAAAAAACAGCATCAAATGTATCGTAGAGTCTATTAAAAGATCGTGTCCCTTATCAAAAATAAGATGGAATAAAAACAGTGGCGGATCTACCTCAGGGTAAAAAGATTTTTATTTTTATTTAATTTAAAAAAATGAATGTACTCTCCTTCTCTAAAAAAATTTCCGCCTACGGCGAGATTTCCTGCAGAGTTAATAACTAAATTATTACCCCTCCCTTTGACACCTCTGCGCATATGACTAGTAGTTTGGCTCAACTGTGGTGTCCATATAGATATAGATGCAGCGTAATTAATAATATGTCTGCCAATAGTGTTGTATGCCGTTGTGATTATCTTTTGCTTTTTGTTCCACATTGATTCAGCGGTGGGTTTCAACACATCATTTATTTGCATCAGTTTCGTGTTCGCGCCATGTATATATGTTATTCATCAGTAATTAACCAAGAGATGTACCAAGAATTTTAGAAATGTTGATTGCATTTCGTCAATGATTCATATTGATGTTTGTTTCTTATGTCCGTGAGGTTAAAGGCCTGCTGCTTGACTTACCGCTGAAGGGGCGCAACTTTCTGGCCTGTGTGGAGTTACCTGCTTACATTGTTAACTTATGTGTCTTCACTGTGCAGTTGTCTGCATAAAAAACAAACGTGATATTTGGTAGTGGAAGCGTCATTATACAGATGTAGGTTGAACACGGTGTAGGTAAAATTGTACTAACTTGTGTGACCCCTATTTCATTTTCCTATGCTCTGCATGCGTATGTGTTCTCGAGCATGGTCATTTGGCATGTCGAACGTTAGCAACATTTTCGACATGCTGTTCTTGTGTGGCCGATAAATTGCTATGATCGAACGGTCTTATTTCTTCGGATGTTCCGTGAAAGGATTGTTGAATCATCTTCTTGTACCGTTTTACCTTGTTTCGTTTTTTGGTGGTAAAGTTCGATGACCCATTGTTGAATAGTTTGGTGTATTTCGCCGGACTTGTGACAGAAATAGTTGGCTGCAATTTCGATAGATTCTTGTTTGTTTTGCACACATTTTTGGTGCCGTCGTTGAAAGTTGTTTTGTTGAGGTGAACTTTCCAATTCTTCCTTTTGTGGTTCGAGTCTTATATCATGATTCCCTTGTTGAGATTTGAGATTCTATCATCTGCGAGATTTGTCCTTCTGATCGCATTCTTTTCGTCTGAAGTTACGTATTTACCTTTCAATATATTGAAATATATATTTTTTTTAATCCAAAATTGTTATCATTCTGTAAACTTTAATCCGGAATTTGATCTCATCTATTATTTGGCGTTAATTGCAAAATTTTTAATCTGTTGTGTAATTGTAGAATTTTTTTAAAATTCGTAGATGAACATGCACGCTATTTCGTGGGTAACTGTGGAAGTGTTTTCTTTGCAAAATGTTGGCAGTGATAATATATGGAAAAAAATCTGGCAACACACGCCCTATATATAAACCCTCCAAAATTGGATGAGATGGAAGTAAAAAACAAGTAAATGGACAATGTCCAGTAGAAAAATTTGCTTAAAATTGCACTGCCCGTTGGTTTTTTTTTTCTTTTTGCCTTCCTGTAACTATAGTAAAATGTTTTGAAGGTTTTTCTCCAGCTTTTATTTTTCGTTTTGGATTAAAACGTTTCCATTTAAATGTCAGATACTCAGATGTGTTCAGGGTATAGTTTTATGTATAAGCATACGAATTTAGTTTTTCATTGTATACGCTGTATGACTGTAACTATATATATGTGTGTACTCTCTAGTCGCATGGAAATTCACTTTTTCCCAACGAAAACATTTATAAATTCAGACAGTTTTTACAGTTTCTCTATTATACACTATACATAGATAGAAGTCTTTCCATAATGAAATGAAACGTTGTACTACTGTAGTGGGAATAGTTATATATGCGTTTTACGCTTTTAAATGGAAATGTGTAGATGGTTTTTGTGACACTTTTTTATATTGTTTCCGTTTTTCTTTGCACACAATGGCTGTTGGTTGTACAGAATTGCAGATAATCAGTAGCACCGCAGCTTTCCAAAACACTGTATAACTTTGGCCGACAAGAAATTGATATGAGCCACTTTTGCTATTTTATTTTAAAAACTTTATTTAATTACATAATATACGTGAATCTAGAGAACACTCTAGCAACAATATTTTCATTAACTTGTCTTCTTCTTTTTGTTGTTGTTGGTGGTAGTGAAAATAAATTTGAAAAATCTAATCTGAAATGCCGTCTATTCCAGCGGGTTTGTTAAAAGCGAAGGTATCAATTGCCGGATTCAACCTGAGAAGTGGATTTCTTCAAACAATTCGCCCCGCTTTCTACATTGGTTCAGATGATCTTAGTTAAAATTCTGCTCAGTCTTGCTGATTCTCTGGTAGACTCGATTGAGTCGTAGCAGCCGAACCAGAACTGGTCTTTTGTTGCTCTGATTGCCTTCTGAAATGCTCGGCGGATATCTTTGTACATGGCTTTCAGTATTTGTGCATTTGGTCACCCTGCTGAGACATATATAAGTTTCTCACTTCATCATGGAGCTAACGATGTTTTCCTGTATTTGATGGTTAATGAAATTTTATATGTCCTTTCCATGGCTCCTGCAAACTTCCTAACTTGGTTTTCATGATGCATCTATTTTTTTCCTTCAAAACGGTTCAGGTACTCAAGACTCAAATCGGAAAGTAAACTATTTTTGTGGTCGAAGCGAACGATTGTTTACCTGATGTGAATGAATAACATCTTCTTAACCGTAAAAATTGCACATCTTTGAAGGTTTAAATAGAATTTAATAATAAACCGAAAAGTCTTGCATATAACAAAAAAAAGTGTTGTTATGCCTCTCCTATATGTCCGTTTTATCTGAAATTTTTCAAGTCGCGTTACTCCTTACCAGCGCTTATTACAATCCACAAGTTAAACATTTTAGCCGACAAGATGAATTGATTAAAATCATTTCCGGTATAGTAATTAAGATTTATTGAGATAAAATATTTTCGCTTTTCTTCCATATAAATGGATAAAACTCATATGAGCGATTCTGCAAACAAACGAATTTGTCATGCTAATTGGAAATTGAAGAGTTTCATCTAATATAGAGGTAACACAAAAGTATACCAAACGAAAAACAAAACAAGAAAGTTTTCCACCACTCGAACAGTTATCTACTTTAGTTATTTATACTTCTGATTTTCGATAGACAAACACAATCATTTTATGTGGATGCTGGATGAAATGAATGGTACATTTTTCGTCTGAAGTTTTTTTTTGTGCTAAAATTTCGGGTAAAACTTTTACCACTAATACCACTGACACATGAAAAGTATAACAAATAAATGCGGGCGAATTTATACATGTGTAGGACTGTTAGTAATGGAATTGTTAAGACTTGTCGAGCATAAATTGGCAATAAATCCCACAATTTTTTTTTTCATTCTCGCTGCGATACTTTATATGTGAAAAGCATTACAAATAAATCAGGCCAAAGACAAAAAAGCATTTTTATATGGATATGTTTCGAGAATCTATAGTGTATAGTCGTATGTATTTGCTCTATTTTGTTGGATTTAGTGTGGTAGAACAACCACAATTTTATGAACTCACCGGTGTTGTTATTTGAAAAATTACCAGTGTTGTGTACGGCGTGAATCACACAAATTATTACTTCGTAATACATGTGATCACAATTATTATTATTTTTTATATTGACACTCGAATGTTGTGTCCACCACTGTATTATAGCTAAAAAGCAAGGCAGAATTTCTGGCTTTTGTTTGAATGTGTGTAAAATATCCCTTAGGCAAAAGCTTATGTTTTATTATATAAATTTGTATATTTTTATGTTTCGCGAGCATTTCTACCATACTTGTTTGTTAATTTATATGTTTTTGTTTTTGTTTTTGTGTGTGTTTTTTTTTTCAAAACACACACACACACTAAACAGAAAAGAAAGAAAGAATACAACAAAAAGGCATTTTTATATTTTTTATGTTGTTTTTATGTGTGTATGTGTGGAAAAAAATTAAATAAAGAAAGTGGTGTATGTTTCATTTTGAAGTAGTTGCTCTGGGTCTGGTTTGACTGTTTCAATTGTTTAAAAAATATGTAGTTTTGCAACGTTATGGGTTGCGGCAAAAGCTATTTTGCAATTGAGAAATACAAATATGAAAATGTCACAAACAAATACTTCATATACGTTTTCAGTTTATATACTATACATATGTTATGTACTATATATAAAGCTGTAACATTGTTGGCTAATTTTACTGCCATACTATAAAGTAGGTTTTGCTTACTTTTTCGAAAAGCATAAGGTAACCCTAAAATGTGTACATTATGTTTTTGAAGTTTTTAAAGACAATTTGAGCAATTTTTTTTTGTAGGACGCTCACTCGTGAGAGAGCACATTTAAGTATATTTCAACAAAAAAAATGCCATATCTTAGGAACCCTTAAGATACTAAATCGTGCCCGGTGGTACTTAATACTACTGTAGGGTGGTACTGAATCAGTGAAAAGCTTCAGACCGATCCGATGATTATAAGTCGAGAAACACGTCTATGCACTTTTTATTCAATACCCCAGTGAAGAATTTGAGAAAAGTCCCGACATGTATTTAGATATGCCCGCGAACATATTCCAATTGGACCGTCTCAATGGGCATGGCCTTAGACATGTCTAGGGAAATGTTTTCGCCAGGGACAAAACATTTTCCATTGCGCAATGCCTGGGTCATATACCTGGAACATGTCTTGGGGAAAGTATATGGTTTACTGGGAGCATATTTCAGTATATTTTAACATTGCCGACTACAGCAATCTTTGGCGAGCTCTCCGCCTATCACGGCTGATTTCTGCTCAGTTGTTGTAGTAGCGTTCATTTTTAATCTGAATGCTACTTTCGGATACCAGTTGTTGTGTACCTCTTCGATGTCTCACGTACGGTAGGTTGTTGGCTAACCTATGCATGTATAACAGAGATGAGATTGTCATCGCAAACGCATTTTTCTCGACCTTTTGTCGGCTAGGAGCAACTGTTCGGAACGGTGGTGGACCCTAGTTTGGCGGATAAACTTGAGAGATTATTGTAAGGAGTTAGCCCCTTTTTTAACGAACAGGTTTGTAGGGTATTACGGCTGTAGTTTCACGCTCATTCAAATGTTCTGGCGAGGATAATGGTTTATTTGAGATTTTCGTTTTATTCCTGTTTGGTTGGTCGTCTTTGCTTTTTTTATTGTAGCCTGACTTACTCGTTTTCTACCCATGTAAAGAGTTCTTCAAACTCCTATTGCAGCTGTGTCGTGACGAAATCGTCACATTGATTTTTAAGTTGCCTCGCTGGTTCGTTTTCCCTCTTCTTTGCTCGTTTGTGTCGGTCATGTGCTCTAGGATAACGGATTTACCGTTGTATATATTTCCCGAAACCAAGTATATATGGGTATATATCAGATCTATGCATATATTTGCGAAGAAATATACGATATATACACAATTTTGGCCCCACTGTGCGGCGTCTCGACCGAAACGATGACTGCAGAAAAAAACTTCTTTACACGATATGGTCCTTCGTATTTTTACAGAATAGTAACTCTCCCGCTATTGGACGCTACTACTAAAGGTTGTAACCGTGTATGCCTGATCCAAATTTACCTGAATGATTTGATAATTTTCTTCCATTCAGCGTTGAAGCTCGCTGATCGGGACTAGGTCGGCAGTTGCTCCACTCTTCGAATAACTATCGTTGTAGGTTGAATTGGGCAACGATAAAAATTCAGCGAATCTAATATGTGATGGTCCCAACACCTCTAATTCGTAATATATTGCACAATCATGGTTTCTTATTACTTAGTTCATCCTTTCAGTGAGGCGAATCGGTGCTGTATTTTGCGTTTATTCATTCGAACCAACCGGCTTTCAAATTGAGGTCTATTGTTGGATATGAACAGTCGGGACTGAGCAACTCTCCTGAAAATCGTATTACTTCGGACCGGTATTATTTCGGGTGCGTCCTTGCGTCGATTCCGGGAAATAACCCATTAAGTCGGTGGAAACGATGTCTCATGCATTTTTCCGGGTATCCCTAACTATGAGCCTTTAAATCCGAAAATATATCATATCTCTGAACGTTCCAAGGAAGTAAGATGAGGATCCAGCACGTGCAAGTTGTCTTGTTATACCGAGGTGACCGAGATGATGTACTTCGTCGTGAGCAGGGAATGTTTAGGAATTGATGTCGTCATTGGCACTGATTACAGACTTTAGCTAGAACTGCGATATGTCAGTTAGTTTTGATTGAATTTCTTTAAAATCATTGTCCTTGAAAAGCCAAGTATTGTAGTTCTTTACAAAAATATAAAAGCTATCAGTCACGTGGAGATTTTTTGATCTATCTGACC
>JANTEX010289806.1:0-11244 GCA_024741295.1 Macrocera vittata | reverse complement strand
TCGAGATATGGCGTGTCTCTTACTATCTTGTACATTTATATAATTGTTTCACCCTGCGTTCAGTTCTCATGCCAGGGTTTATACATAAAGGTGGTTGGGTTTTATGTTCATACATATACAAATATATATATATGGATAAAATATAAAACATACCGAGGCGAGTCTTGTATACATACATATATAAGTTATATCTATGAACGAAACAGATAAATTCAAGTTGTGCAAAAATCGATAGCAGACTATTTCGTATATGGTATACCTTTATGTATATACTTTTATGCGGACCAGACCATTTTCCATTTTGAAATGCGACAGTCCGGATTATAAATGAATGTTTCGAATACACCGAATTCAGTATAGTGTGCATGAATACTGATA
The DNA here is from genome assembly GCA_024741295.1 of Macrocera vittata. Classification (NCBI taxonomy): domain Eukaryota; kingdom Metazoa; phylum Arthropoda; class Insecta; order Diptera; family Keroplatidae; genus Macrocera; species Macrocera vittata. The sequence continues at coordinate 10,866 of JANTEX010289806.1, read as the reverse complement.
AAAAAAAACAAGAAATGGGATAGCAAATGGCCTGTATAATAAAATAGAAGTTCACTATGGGAATCGAACCCCAAACCCTCTTAATGTCGCTCTATCATCACTTTTGCCTTAGCGACTGTCATACGCAATGTGAAACTATAAAGCCCAACAAAACATAGCAAACCTCATTGAAGATATATACATACATGTATATAGATAGATTAATTTACGCAAATTAATGCGTATCCAAAGAGAGATTTGATTTTGATTTAAATTGGTTCGTGTCCTACTACATATCGATTTGAAATGAATTCAGTTCGATTTATATTATTGTATGTGTGTGTGTGTACTTCGATATCGATACCATCTTTATTTTCGTTGATTTATTTTTATTTATTTATTTTTATTTTTTAATTAAAATGTTTTGTCGATATGTGCCCTATAGACAATTATTTTTCATTTAAAATCAAATATTCAACACACACGCGAATTGGATACAGAGATTACTAATCTACATATAGATGTTCTTATTTGTCGTATGGTGCCATTCAAATTCAATTTATAAATATATAACGCCTGTATAATGTTATATACAATAGGTATGTTATATGTATATATATGCCTTTTAAATTGTAATTGACATGTTTAGTGTCATTAAATGTCGTGACATGTAATTTAAAAAATATTTACGTATTACTTAAGTATATACAATTTCTATAGAGACTTAAATAGGATGCCCCAAAAAAAGTTTACAGGAACAAATTATCTCAAGCTGTGTGAAGTTTGTCCCTAACAATGGGTTTCTATACATTAAATTATGGGATTCGATTGACAACCATTTGACTACTAGTGACCACCACTCACCAGTATCTTTGATTGACCTGACACCTGACTAATATGAAGAAAAACATTTCGGAGACCAACTTCATGATGCCACTTCGAACATAGTAGCTAGTTTGTCATTTTAGTTATTCATTAGGATCTTTTGATCATTTTTGGCCACATCCCTTCTTTATAGAAATTTTACATGCTTAACTCCAAAAGAATATTACCCCTTAAACATTCATAGTTTGGATAACTTGGCGCCCGTTAGTAACAAGATCGCCCTTTTTACTTAGAAATGATTGTGCAGATCAACGTAGTCTTTTCCTTATTGTATTCCGTATATGGAAAGGGAATACGAGGGTTGACCACTTGACCAGTTAGCTGAAGCATTTTTTTCTTAACCTTAGTCCTTAATAATTAAATTAATACACTTCTTCTTCGGTCCTGTTCGCCAAAGTGCAAATGATTTAGGTTGCATATGCGACTCTTTTGTTGGTGGTATCAACTCAAACGACTCGATTACTCTAACGGTGAGGAACGTTTTCTAACGCGTCGGATAGCGTAGCCGGATGGATAAAACTGACTTGAATTCGATGCGATTTTAATGAGATTTCAAGATTTCAATTGGATAGCAAGAAGATTTCAAAATTTTAGAAGGACTGCAAGAAGGTTTCGAGATTTCAATGGGATTTCAAAAAGATTGCAAGATTTCAAAATTTTAGAAGGACTGCAAGAAGGTTTCGCGATTTCAATGGGATTTCAAAAAGACTGCAACAATATCTCACGATTTAATTGGGATTTTAAGATTCTAGTGCGATTTCAATAAGACTGCAGGAAGATTTCAAGATTTCAATGAGATTTAAATGTGACTTCAATAAGACTGCAAGAAGATTTCAAGATTTTAATGGAATTTTATTGAGGTTTCAAGAATTGAATAGGACTGCTAGAAGACTTCAAGATTTCAATAATATTTCATGACTTCAATAAGACTGCCAAAACATTTTATGATTTTATTAAGATTTCCAAAGAAACTGCAGTGAGATTTTAAGACATCAATGATATTTCAAGACTTTAATAATATTTCTAGATTTCAATGGGATTTCGATGAGATTTCAAGACTTTAATTGGACAGCATAAATAATTCGAAATTTCAGTGGGGTTTCAATAAGATTTCAAGATTTCTATAAGACTGCAACACGATTTCAAGATTTAATTGCGATTTCAATGATATTTCAAGATTTTAATAGAAATGCTAGAAATTTCAAGATTTCTTATGATATTTCAAGCTTTCAATAATACTGAAAGAGTTTTTTTAAGTTTTCAATGAAATTTGAATGTTATTTTAATTAGACTGCAAGAAGTTTGCCAGATTTCATGGGGGATTTCAATATGATTTTAAGAGAATTTAAGATTTCAATAGTCTACAAAAAGACTTCAAGATTTCAATAAGGCTGCAACCAGATTTCAAGATTTCATTGGGAGTTTAATGAGATTTCAAGATTTCAATAGAACTGCAAGAAGATTTCAAGATTTCAATGTGATTTGAATGGAATTTCAAAGAGACTGCAAGATGGTTTCAAGATTTCAATAATATTTCATGATTTTGAAGACGTCAAGTCTATGGGGTTTCAATAATATTTCAAAATTTCAAAGAGACTGCAGTGAGTTTTCAAGGCTTCAATGATATTTCATGTCTCCAATAATACTTACTTTTAGATTTTACAAGGATTTCAGTCAGATTACAGTATTTAAATAGGACTTCAAAAAGATTTCGAAATTTCAATAAAATTTCAAGATTTCAATAAGACTGCCACAAGACTTTATTCAGAAGAAGAAGCAGAAGAATGGAATTTGAATGTGATTTCAATGAGACTGCAAGAAGATTTCAAGATTTCATTGGGATTTCAAAGAGATTTCAAGATTTCAATACACCGCAAAAAGATTTTCAGATTTCAATAAGATGAGATTTCAATGGAATTCCAACTGGTTTCAAGATTTCAATGATATTTCATGATTTCGTAAGACGTCAAGTCAATGGGGTTTCAATAATATTTCATGATTTCAAAGAGAGAAGTGAGATTTCAAGGCTTCAATGATATTTCTTGTCTTCAATAATACTTTTAGATTTCACAAGGATTTCGATGAGATTACAATATTAAAATAGAACTGCAAAAAGATTTCGAGATTTCAATAAAATTTCAAGATTTCAATAAGACTGCCACAATTTTTTTTTTTTGAGAATTCAATGAGATTTCCAGAGTTCAATAGGACTGCAAGAAGATTTCAAGATTTCGATGCAAATTCAATGAGATTTCAATGAGACAGCATGAAGATTTCAAGATTTCAATGAGATTTGAATGTGATTTCAATAAGACTGCAAGAAGATTTCAAGATTTTAATGGAATTTTATTGAGGTTTCAGATTTCAAAACGACTGCTAGAAGATTTCATGATTTCAATAATATTTCATGACATCAATAAGACTGCTGAAACATTTAAAGATTTTAATAGGATTTCAATAAGATTTCAAAAAGATTTCAAAATTTCAAAGAGACTGCAGCGATATTTCAAGACATCAATGATGTTTCAAGGCTTCAATAATATTTTTAGATTTCAATGGGATTTCAATGAGATTTCAAGACTTCAATAGGACTGCAAGAAGACTTCGAAATTTCAGTGGAGTTTCAATCAAATTTCAAGATTTCTATAAGACTGCAACAAGATTTCAAGATTTAATTTTGATTTCAATGAGTTTTAAAGATTTCAATAGGACTGATAGAAAATTTCAAGATGTCAATGCGATTTCAATGACAATTCAAGATTTCATTAAAACTGATTTCTTTGAGAGTTCAATGAGATTTCAAGATTTCCATAGGACCGCAAGGAGATTTTATGATTTCAATGCGATTTCAATGATATTTCAAGATTTCAGGAAGACTTCAAGATTTCATTGAGTTTTCAAGATTTTAAAGACACTGCAAAAACATTTTAAAATTTCAATGCAACCAGATTACAAGATTTTTATTGGAAATTCAATGAGATTTAAAGATAGGACCGCGTGAATATTTCAAGATTTCAATGCGAATTCAATGAGATTTCAAGATTAAAATAAGACTACAAGAAGATTTCAAAATTTTATTGGGATTTGAATGTGATTTTAATAGGACTGTAAGAATATTTCGAGATTTCAGTGGGATTTCAATAAGATTTCAAAATTTCAATGAGATTGCAACAAGATTTGAAGATTTCATTGGGATTCCAATGGAATTTCAAGATTTCAATAGGTTAGGTTAGGTAAAGGTTGGCGGTGCATGCACCAATCATATCTCTTGGGCCCATATCAAACAAACTGGACCTACAATTTTTAAGGTGGAATCCGAACCACCCGACCTTGAGTTCAATATTAATTTTAGAGTCCAATTATAATTAAATAACGTGACCAACCTAGCAGTTACTAGAGCTTGCTTTTGCTCGCTCGGCCGTTCGCTGCTGATTTCAATAGGACTTCAAGAATATTTCGAGATTTCAATGGGATTTCAATATGATTTCAAGATTTCAATATAACTGCAACAATTTTTTTTAGATTTCATTAGAATTTCAAGGATATTTCAAGATTTCAATAGGACTGCAGGAAGATTTCAAGATTTCAATGGGATTTCAAGATTTAAATAAGACTGCAAGAAGATTTTAATAGAATTTTAATGTGATTTCAATAAGACTCAAGAAGATTTCAAGATTTCATGGGGATTTCAATGGATTTTCAAAGAGACGGCAAGAATATTTCAAAATGTCAATAACATTTGATGACTTTGTAAGACTCCACGATTTCAATGGGGTTTCAATAAGATTTCAAAGTGACTGCAGTGAGATTTCAAGGCTTCAATGATATTTCATATCTTCAATAATATTTTTAGATTTCACAAGGATTGAAATGAGATTTCAAGATTTCTACAGTACTGCAAAAAGATTTCAAGATTTCAATAAGACTGCAACAATATGTCATTAGGAATCAATGAGATTTTAAGAGTTCAATAGGACTGTAAGAAGATTTCACGATTTCAATGCGAATTTAATGAGACTTCAAATTTTCAATAAGACTGCAAAAATATTTCCAGATTTCAATGGGATTTGAATGTGATTTTAATAAGATTGCAAAAGGATTTTAAGATTGTAATGAGATTTCAGTGAGATTTCAAGATTGCAATGGGATTTTAATAAGATTTCAAGATTTCAAAGAGAATACAGTTTCAAGACTTCTGTGGGAACTCAATAATGTTTTTAGATTTAAATAAAAAATGTATGAAACAACACGAAAGGTACATGGTATTAGTGAGTATGAACATTAAAACAGATTGAAAAATGATTAAAATGGAATAAAACGAATTCAAATTATCCCTAAATAATTCCAGCTAAGTCAGGTCATCCGATTTTAAATCCTGTTCTTTTGCAAAGAATATATGTATAATTAAAGTGTCTGAGAGGTTGTTTCGGTACTTAAATGTTTGTGAGATCAGAAATTTTGATTTTATACCGAAAGAAATAAATTTTATATAAAGAAATAAAAAGATATTTCATTGTCAAGGAAATTAGTTAAAAACATATGCAGGGAAATCGAGATGGAAATCCGAAAAAAATACTGAGACCTGTGTGCCATCAAAGTTGCTTGTTTATAGTTTTTGTTACATCAAGTGCTTGTTAAAATGATTTTTTTGAGACTTTCCCATTTGTCTTAATATAAAATTAAAATATTTAAATGTTTCACAGAGACTACCAGTAGATTTCAAGATTTCAATGAGATTTTAAAGAGACTGCATTTCAAAGAAACTGCAATGAGATTTCAAGATTTTAATAAAATTGTACTGAAATTTTAAGACTTCAATGGGATGTCAATTAGATTTCAAGAATTAAATTTGATTTTAATAATATTTCAAGATTTCAATGGGATTTCAAGGAGATTCTCAAGCCAGTTATCATAATGCCGATGCTATCATCAAAGAACCTATCACTAAACCATACCTATACTTCACAGTTATTTATACGTCTTCATACATACTTAGATGTTTCTTTTTCTCATAACATAATTCCAAACTTATTGCAAATTAATTAATTTCAATTTAATTGCCCGTTTCTTGTTGTTCTATATATAAAGAAGAAAACGAACATTTTAAAACCGGTTCTATTCCAATCGAATTCATTTGCAAAAGCTTACTCATCCATTGCCACACAACCAAGAATAAAAAATCAATCATTTCCGCGTTTAGATCTTTGTTTTTTTCGATAGTTTTTTTTCTCCTGAACAAAAAAAAAATAATGATTTTGCTTCATTCTTTTCCTTAAAATTTTTCGATCGAATTGATTCGATATTCGAGCCATTTTTTCTTGTTGTTGTTGCGGCTACGTATATTTCCATATAGTCAATGATAATCAACCGTGCATGAATAAAACATCAAGATGTTAATTAAGGTGCAGTTTGATTTGGTTGAATGTTTGAAATTTTATTATTTGTTCGCGATGTATAGCTTATGTATACGATTTTATTTTGTAAAATTGTGTTTTTCCATCTCTCTGAAATCTTTCTGTATATATGTATAAAAAACAGTCCAACACTTTTGAATCAAGCATTGACCATGAGTTTTTTTTTTGTTATTCGGTCGACTAATCAAAAGGAAAAAAACATATATAAATAAATAAATAAGTGTAAAATAATTTAACATAGAAATACACATATAACATAAGCAACTATCTATAGGAATGATTACGAAATGACTGACCGTATTTCATATCAAGACTTTGGCTTTAGACCTTAAGCGTATCGAAATTGTACCTTCAAACAATGACGTAATAGAATCGTGTAACCTGATTTGGAATTGTAAAATAAATAATAAAACGTACAAAGCCCTTCTACATAATGCTAAAACTCAACACACACAAAAAAGCCAATTATCTCAATGTTAAACAATATGTGAGTTGGTAGGTTTTGTATAGAGATTATGAAGTCTATTCTCGTTTTGCCTGTTGTAATTTAATATTTTTCAATGAACTTTAGGTACATTTAATAGCTTTTGTTTTTTTTTTGTTTTTTAAACTGAAATTGTACGGTATATACACGATGATGTCTCTTTGTTTTTTATTCGTTGAATACAACAACAGAGCAAAAAAAAAGGTTTTGTAACATGAAACGGGAACAATGACGGTCACCAACAACTTTTGTTTCAAATTACTTAAATAAGCGAATATATAGGAAAAAAAATGTTAAAAAAAAAGATTATTAATTGGCCTAATATAATTCTCCGAATAGTTTACCAAATAATATATATAGGTGTGTGTCGGATTAACGTTTGCTTTGGTTTTATGCTGGAACTCTGAACCTAATCCGAAAGGTTATAGGTTAGGTAAGCTTGGCGGTGCTGGGCACCAATCATAAGCCTCGTTGAGCCCATAGCAAACCCACATAACATAACGATTTGAGATTGCAGTCCCGTAACCTGGGATCCCGGACTGTTTTTTCAAGTTCGGGATCCCTGGGATCTATAGAGATTCAGTATGGCAAAAAATGCCTCTGACGATATGCTTTTTTATTGCACCTGTCACTAAGTAATACGAATATAATCTTTTGTACTCTTTCAGCCAGTGATAAACTCTACTTGTTACCAAGCATCTTCTAGCATGCGTTGAAAGTGCAGTTTGCTTTCAGTGATCTGTTGTTAAATATGTTTTTCCATAGAAGTTTGCTATCTAGTTCAAGGCCAAGGTATTTTGCTTTAGTATCCAGTTTATTGGCGGGAATCTGGTAACTTATTGTAAAAATAATGCATTCTGGCTTGGCTGGATTAATAGCCTTAGTGTCCATTCTTTTGCGGTTGTAACGCCGTGGCTGTGATCTTGCTCAGGACATTTGAGTCAATACCCGAAGCAAGCAATACACTTTAACACCAGATCAAGACAGAAGCGTGAGTATTTCATTGACTACCAGAAGCCACAACAGTGATGTGAGAATCCTATCCTGAGGTGTACCTCTTGTTGGCTTCCCTAGTCACGCTGCTGTCTCCTCATCCTGCTCTGACGTTCCAGATTATCAGAAGAAGGTGTGTCCATTTTATAATTTTGCTGCTTAGTCGATGTCTATTTAGAGCATCAATTATTGCTTCAGTAGTGACGTTGTTAAACGCTCCTTTGATGGCTAGGAATGTAGCTAAAGTGTATTCCTTATACTCAAGAGTTTTGTTGGCAGTGCTCACTATCACATGAAGAGCAGAGACTGTAGATCTGCTCTTAGTGTAAGCGTGTAGTTTTTTCGCCACTAGCGAATGTAAGTTTCTAAAACTGTCTCGAATGTCTTCAGTAGAAAAGAGCTGAGACTGAACGGTCTAAAGTCCGTCGGTATCGGGTGCTGTACTTTCCCAGCTTTGAGAAAAAAAAATACGACTTTGTACAATCTCCAGCTAGTCGGTACATTCATCCGCCGCTTGTAGTACTTTCACCCGCCTCTTGAAACATGGCTGAGATAATCCCATCAGGTGCCGCAGACCAGATTTTAGCCTTCGTGACCCACTTTGTCTATACGAAGGAGACTGTGAGAAGTGCGTTTGCAGAAGGAGGGACAGAATTTCGCTGCAGTCTTCCTTACATCTACCATACGCCTTTTGTAATTGAGAGGGAATGTCCTTTATTTTGGATAGGGAGGTCCAGGAGGTCCGCCAAGAGAGTAACGGACCTACGATGCTCTTTTTTTAAAAACTGAGATCGGCTTTATAGCTCCCCAGTCGCTAAGGTCTTTAGTACGCTTCCAGTGTATGAATGACCGTTTAGCCCTATTGCTTAGCTCTGCAAGATCTCTATTCCACCATGGTCTTGATAATAGCCATGAGTCGGCGTTTGACCTAAACAACTCGGGTTCAGAGCCTTTGTTGGCAATATTTTTAAAGCTTCAAAATGACTGATCTGATATTACCTAATTTTCTGGAGTAAATGAGGTTATGGTTGCGTATACCAAGATCCTTGATTAGCCCTTCACTACCAAGCCAGGAATCCTGTATAAGCGCCATGATCACCCTGTACTTATCAAACGACGTTGCTACTGCAGCCGAGGTCACTGCTCTATGAGGCAGGTTAACCTGTCTAAACGTGAGAGAGGCCTTTGGGTATAGCGCGTTCGATGTGCCAGCGATCACCGTCGGGTCCAACTGCTCATCTCACTGTCGATGACCGTTTCGAGCTGGATGTTGAGAAGATCATTCATCTAAGACTCCAAATCGGACACTCTGTCGCTACTTTCTGTCGGCTGGGCCTGTTCCGCCTACTTCCTTTTAAGCATTCCGTAGACGCTACCTCGTTGATTCGGAGGATTAAGAACTGCCTTCCAGTCCTCAGTGAGTAAACCTGGATTCTGAGCCTTCAGCAGTGCAAGCGGTACTTCCTGAGGGTTCAACCCGCGGTATAAACACCTTAGCCTTTGGCGCCAAAGGTATATCCGCCTTCAAAACAATAGAAAGGTCAGCTCCCTCCCACAGACTTTCCGACAGCTTTGAAACCTCTCGCTTCAGCCACTTCAGTGCACTGTAACATCTTTTAATCGTTTTACCAACCAGCAGTGTCGGGAGCATCCATCAGTAATACCTCCTCGTGGTCCGCCGGGAGGCGTGGTTCCTTCCGACGTTTAGACGAACATCCTCACCCGAAATTGGGTTCCATTACTTTCTACAGCATTATAATCGTTTAGATCTGTTGTGGAGTTAATTAGTCTTTAAAGCCTTCCTTGGCTATTTAAACTGTGCAGCGAGAGTGGTCAACTGAAAAATCCATAGGCGCGGGTGTTCCAATGTCCCGGACGAAACGAGCATACGCATACTTACTATGTCCCACGCTCATATCGCTGCACATTGACAATTTGACAAAACACCCATGACATTCCGATCTTCTATTCTCGCTACCATAGCTCATATGTAAGAGTCTGAAGCAACTACTTAAGCCCCAACACGACGTCAACTTGTATACTCCCTGTTGAGGCTAATCCGAAAGGATTACTTTTTTGTATGCCTGTAATATTTTATGCGAATTTTTTTCAAAAAAATTCAATGAGCCTCAGATCACAAAGTAGGTATATACAGAGAAACAATTTCTTGACAAACATTTTCGCCAGTCCACCCCAAACGTATGTCGTTTTTGTTTCGCATAAATTTGGACTTCCTTGATGAAGGTAATAATGTGATTTGAATGAGAGCAATAAACGAAATACTCTTGGGATGGACTCGTTAAAGTCCATATAAAAAGCAACTACACTGTTTTGTTTCTCTGCTATTTATGATACTTTTTGCTCAGATACACTTTTAGATCTGTAAAAACTTTCAAATTAATGAAATGAATGTTGTATAATAATTTATATGAATAAATCATATGAAGAAAATCAGTGAATTTATATGAAAAAAGATTTACCGTTATATTAAAACAATTTGAACATTTTTTTTCCCGCCGGTGGCGGGTTTTGAACTCACGACCTACCGGTGTACAAAGCTGACAGTGTTGCCGGTAAATGTAATTGAATGTGGTTTGTGGTTTTTAACTGCTCAAAAGAAGCGCATTTAATATAAAATTCCACAGAGGTAACACATCCTCAATTTCAAGTAAATCATCTCATTAGGTATTTCCTAATAGAAAGCATCGCAACACTTTTTAATAAACACTAACACTAGTGCCAGATTTCTTCTACATAAAAAATATCATAATCTTCGTATAGTACTTATATCCTGTTTATGTCTTGTGATTTGTGCTACAATGCGGTGACCTCATTGTTTATTTTTAGTTCCTTAAAATCATGCGAAATATAGTTTTTTTTTGCGTCGCAAGTAAAATGGCTGTAGTTTTTCATTTATTTTTGCTGTCGTTTTTATTTCCGCCGTCAACACAATTTTTTATATGTAATTGGTACCTACAACCTACCCTTCATGTCATAATGCTGCTTATATACAGCTGCAATTGTACAAGAGTAGAAGGGAAAAAAAGTGTTATTTTCGCTTGTTTTTTTTTGTTCTAAAAAAAGAAGGAGGGAAACGTTTTAAGTAAACCA
>JANTEX010289695.1:0-10949 GCA_024741295.1 Macrocera vittata | reverse complement strand
TAATGCCTTTTCCACATATCCTTCGCTTTTGTTGACATTTCCTATGCTTTTTCTCTGTCTTATTATTCGTTAGACAAGGAAAATGCCTTTCTTTAAGGGATATGTGAACAGAAGCAATGGATATGTGAATCTCCTTTCAGTGTGGCTGAAAGCGGCGATTTACTGTACATAGCTTCATTATTAGTGGGAGTGAAAAAACAAAAATAGTGCAATTAATGCGAGTAACGATATCTGAATTTGTCAGCACCTCTTGAACAGTTAGGTCGCGATACGCAATAGAAAAACTCACAGTGAAATTGTGTTTTAAAATAATAAAATACAAATAAAACTGTATTTAAAATACAAAATACTTTGTAATGTATTTTAAAATACAAATACAAAATACAGGCATACAGTGAATGTATTTGAAATACAAATACTTGAATTGTATTTAAAATACGTATTTTAAATACATGTATTTTAAATACTGCCCACCTCTGCATGCGACAAAAATCGCATAAGTGAGGACGAATCTTCATTAAAACACTCTGCTGCTTGTAAATCTCATGACTTGCGCAGTGGGTATCGTATTGTCGACTTTGTTCCGCTGGGCGTACTTAGTAATCGCTCATGATATTTGCAGTGGGACACCGCTATTTCATTGTTCAGTGGACGCGATATGAAACTTTTGCAGATGGCGGCTTTTTTTTGCAGCAGACACACGAAAAACCTCAATCACATCGCGTGTGTGGTGAGCCAAATTCGTTTTTTTTTTAATTAAGAACGCGTTTCAATATTTTAATACGCATTTTAATCAAATAATATTGATTGTAATAGTAGTTTTATTTTATTATTTTGACAAATTTCGCTAAAGTTGAATGTGCTTCATTAACGTACCATGGATCCAGCCAAATTGAAAGTTGTCGATCTACGTACGGAATTGGCAAATCGCGGCCTCGACACAAAAGGCGTCAAAGCTGTATTGGTAACTCGTCTGCAAGCGGCTCTCGACGAAGAAAGTGGAACTGTATCAGGTACGAATTTTTTGCCTTGTAATTGGTTACGGAATGCTTGTTTTTTCGCCGCAATTAAATGCGACGACAATTATTGATTTTTCTTGCGCCTTGCTTCTGTTGGCGCCATTTTGAAAAAATAAATAAAAATTGAAACAGCGCACAGTATACCATACAGATATATTGCAAATGAATAATATTTTTGCTTCCTTAGTGCACGTGCACGCTGCACCATTCTCAAACGAAATAAGTTCATTTAAATTTTAACCAAAAAAAAAAGTTAAAAATTATGAATTGCTCATAGTAATTTATTTAAAAATGAATTTAATCTTCCCCCTAGAGAACATATATATTGCATTAAGAATTTAGGATGAGATCAAACGTATTTGTAAGTGTTCCCCACATACTTTCTCTGTTGTTGCAGATGTAGAATCTACACCAGGACGAGCATCTCGTCGGCGTCGAACCCGATCTACGACACGATCACCATCGCCTCCCAAGCAAGATGATATTGTGCCAATGGATACGGTCGAAGAAGAACAAGTCGACGAAAAAGAAGACGAGAACGAAGCCGAACAGGAAGCAGCCGCTCCATCAACACCTAAAAAAGGCGACAGCAAACCCGTGAAAGAATCCAAAGCATCCCCAACCAAGGTTTCTCCAGTTAAAGAAGCAAAACCGTCCCCGGCAAAAGAACTAAAAGCGTCACCGGCAAAAGAACCAAAAGCGTCACCGACCAAGGAACGGCAGCCATCTCCAGTGGCCGATGAAAATCCATCCCCGCTGAAAGAGAAAACAAAACCATCACCGGTCAAAGATACAAAATCAACAGCGGTCAAAGACGCAAAACCATCGCCGGCCAATGACCCAAAACCATCTTCGGCCAAGAATCCGACACCATCTCCGGCCAAGGATCTAAAACCATCTCCGGCCAAAGATGCGAAGCCATCTGCGATCAAAGATGTAAAGTCGCCGACAAAGGAAGTCACTAAACCATCAACTAAGGAAGAAACTTCTGTTAAAGAACTACAACAAACGGTCAAAACGCCTGTAAAAGTTGATACGGTTTCGATGTTAGCCAAAGAATTAACACCCGTTAAGATGACGCCAACCAATTCGACAGCAACTGATTCACCAGCAGCTGCCGAAGATGACACAACTAAAGTCACTAGCGCAGCACAACAACAGGATAAAGTGTCAGCGGCACCAACGGCCACGGACATAGAAATGAAGGACGCTCCGGCTTGTAAAACCGAAGAGTCACCCTCGTCAAAGCCTGCTGAAGCCGATCAATTGGACGAAAAAATGGAAACGGAAAACACTAACAGTTCACCGAAAGACGACGCTCAACCATCAGCAGCAGCTGCAAAAGCTGACGAATCGACTGGCGGCAACAAATCTGATGATCAAGATCGTGATGATGACGAGAAAAAAGATCGAAACAAACGTAAACGCTCGCGATCTCGTTCAAAATCTCAATCACCGCCAGCAAAACGTGCAAACAAACGACCATCGCCAGTACGAAACACCGACGATTTCACCAATGACGAAGACGAACCAGATTACGATGCGAACACAGTGCTGCTCAGCTGGATGGATTCCGATTTAAATTTGAAAATTAATGCGACAGACATGTATTCGGCACAGCCAATATCCGATGGCAATTTATCGTATGCATGGGCCGGCAGTCGGGCCACGCACGGTGTCAAAGATGGCAAGGTTGCCTATGAAGTGCGCGTCAACGATCTGACCCGAACGAATCCGAATACCTACGAAAAGAATTTGTATGAAATTCGGTGCGGCTGGTCAGCCGTCAATACTGATTTACAATTGGGCGAAAGTAATTTGTCGTTTGGCTATGCGAGCATCGGCAAAAAGGCAACGAAAAACGAATTTACCGATTATGGGTGCAAATTCGGTGCCCGCGGTGACGTTATCGGTGTGTATTTGGATTTGGACAGTACACCGTGTAAAATTGAGTACACAGTAAATGGTGAATCGCAAGGCGTTGCGTTCGAATTTGAGAAATCGGAATTGGGCGATGCCGCACTGTTTCCGCACATTTTGAGCAAAAATTTGGCGTTCAAAGTGAATTTCGGTCAATTGGATACACCGTTTGTCAGTGAAATTAAACCGAAGCGAAAGGATGACAGTCGACGTGACAGTCGGCGCGACAGCCGACGTAGCGATCGAAGCAGTCGTCGCAGCCACACACGAAGTCGATCACGAGACCGTAGTACTCGACGGGATAAAGAATCAGTATCAACGGAGAAAGATGATGGTAAAGCGGCAGTGGAGGCTGAATCAAAGGATAAAAGCATGGATGTGGTGACGGCCGAAAAAGAATTGGTGAAAAATGACAATGCAGAGGAAGTGGCAAGTGAAACTGTTAAAGATGATGGCGTTGAGAAAGAGGTGAAGGAGGCAGAGGCAGTTGTTGAGAAGACCGAGCCTGTAGAAGATGAAAAAATGCCCGAGATACCAATAGGTGATGAAGCGCCGCCAGCAAATGAGGACAAAAACGAAGATGCTGCGAAAGTCGAAAAGGATCAGGAGCAAATGATCGAAGAGAAAAGTGTTGAACCAAGTAGCGATGCTGAATCGAAATCTAGCGCAGCAGTGCCACAAGTTAAAACCTTGTTGCCAGATTACGTTCTTATTGGTAAAGTGCCAATCGAAACATTGGTTGCCGGTTTAGTAAGACCGGCAACACGTCAAGAATGTGAAGTCATACTGTTGGTTGGATTACCCGGTGCCGGTAAAACCCACTGGGCACTAAATCACATAAAGGAGAATTCCGATAAGCATTATAATTTGTTGAGCATTCACTCATTGTTGGACAAAATGAAGGTATGTGTGATTTGGTTCATTGTTCATTGGTGATGTTAACACTTTTTTTTTCAATTCTGTAGGTCTGTGGTCAACCGAAACGAACGCTTTACAGTGGCCGTTGGGATAAGTTTTTGGAATACTCGACTCGTTGCGTAAATATTATACAGGACATTGCCAATAAGAGACGTCGCAATTATATTATTGACCAGGTCAGTATCTTTAGAAATGTAACTTAGAATAAGTATGATTAGCAATAGTTGTAAGTTTGTTAAGTAAGAGAACTGTGGCGAAGAAATCGATAAGATTATTGGACGAATATCGAAAAAAACAACTATGCATATTTGAACGTTATTGGTCCATCGTATTTATATAACACCAATGAATTGATCAACACTGTCATCACAACAAAAATTTAAAACAATGAATTGACAAACGTTCAACCGAAATGTTATTGAAAACGAAATTTGATGTCAAGCAGCGCTCTGTTTCATAATTGATTTGGATTTGGAAGAGAAATATATTTTTTGCGGATTTACATGAAATGAAAAGTTGAAGAAATGAGACTGGCAAGATATTGGTAAAATCCGATTGACAGACAAGTTTACTAGTTTGTAAGATGATATTTGTTTTGAATCAAACAAATGCGATTATATTTCATTGGAAGACGTTTAACTTGCCGGATTTAACGTTTTTAGTCAGTGTTTGTTGTTGCTGGTTTATTGAAAGAACAAACGTTTATTTTATTGATCATTTGTCTTTTACATGAAAATAATCGTGTTTGTTTGCTATATTTTGTACGATGTTTTGGTGTGAAAAAGGTTTTTACAGCGCAATTTAAAGAAATAGTCTGTAACGCGTGATTAGCTTCATTCTCAGTTCAATCTGTTTGAACAAGTGAGCCTGTCTGATATAATTATCAATTGCTATCACCATGGCGCGCTAAACTTGATTAAAACAGTTTTACTATATGAGGTACGAGGACGTTCAATCCTTTTTGCAGAAGTACAGGTAATATTCTGACACAGTCCGGTGATTTGAATGGCTGAAAAAAATTTAATTGCCCATTTTACTTTTGCTGACGTTATGATCTCCTGTGCTGTTTCACAGTTCTTATTATGATTTTTTCCATTATTGAGGACCGCTTCGGTAGTTATCCCTTCACCCATAAATTATTCTGCATTCAGTATAGTGTGTACGGAGAAGGATCTAAATTGTTTTTCTCTGATTTTCATTAAAATCTCTGTTTGGTTTCTCATTACGCTGATTCCGTTACTATAGTCTTTTGATAAGAGCCTGTGTGATCTTGCAATCTCTTTTGTTTCTGTGATTCCTTTACAGAATTTCTTTCGGGATTTTTATTTAACTATCCTAATTCTTTGTTATAATAAGTTAGGGACTGCCTATATTCAAACCATGTACCTTTCTCAGTCTATCCAGTTTGTCAGACCACCAAGGAACGTCATCGTACCTTTTTTTAGGGGCAGCTTTCTTCGTATGCTTCAATGACGACTTTCCTTAATCGATCCGCCATCGGCATTTAATCTGCTTGTATCTCTATCATCCTAAACCCGCTTGAAACCAGCCATAAGAAAACCTTTGTATAGATTGCACTCTATCGGGGAGGGAGATCTATATGTTCCATTTTCTTTAACATCAGTTTCTTGTTTGAATACTATTTGTCTGTGACCAGACATTGAAGGTTTATCATACATATGCAAATTTATAATTTTGGATCCTAATCTGCCCATAGAAATTATAAAGTCTAAGACTTCTGGCCTATTGAGGTAGGCGAGTTACCAGTCCTTAACATCAATATTTTCTTTTATTTAAACTCCAAGAAATACTCGCCAGTATGAGGTCAAAAACCTTGTCCTCGTATTGGGGAATGTTTGCAATACTAAACCAATCCGACTTCAGTGGTCTTACTAGGCATATAAGCAGTAGTTAAAATTACTTCGCGTTTTTCGTTATCAATGTTTATTGTGGCCACTAAATCATGTCTACAATATTATGTGATAGGAAAGTGGTTAATGCAGTTTGTTATGAGCAAACATGTTCTAGGACTATCATGAATATTGTCGTAAATTAACTTACAATTTTTTGTTAGTAATTCTTTGATGTCTTTGTTGTTAATCCAGGGTTCTTGGATAAAGGCTACTTCAATGTTGTCTCATGTGAGCTTTCGGAACAGAATGTTTGAGACGGCCTTGGCTTGAAGGTTCTCTTGGATAAAATCAATGGCTTTAGCCATTGGAATTTATTTTGTTCGAACTTTCTTGACGTGGCTCTGTTTCAACTGCAGATCGGCTCAATGAGGACTGATTCGCCCTACCATAGTTTCTCTCCTTCGTAGATTGTTGTTCATTACTAGGAAAAAACCGCGCTGCCAAGAACTTCGTCGTGTTTTATAGCAGCAGCCGCACAACTAGGACCACAATTAACTGTTGTTTCCTTGTCTTGTCCAATCTATTGTTCAAAATTAATAGCCGCAACAGTCTGCTCCATTTGTTCGCATGCTTTCGTGACTTTTGGTTTGTTTCTTAGTCGCAGCGTCACTTCCCAAATACGATACCGAATGGTCATGTTATTCGTTTTAAGTGTTGCCATTGATAGATGGCCAACACTTTAAGTGATGAAGGATTCAGTGGTGCATTCGTTTTAGCGGTTTAGGATTTTTCAGGAGTCATTATATATGCAGTCGATCGTTTTGCGCTCTGTGCAAAATACGCTAAAATATGGAGATATCTTCACCGTCAACGACTTAAGTCTTTGCTCCATCGCATAACTTTAGGCTGTTACCTGACCCATTCAGCAGCTTCGTTATTTCTGCCCAAAGCATTCAAACACCCAGGTTTAAAACTGGAGCTAACGAAACTTGTTTTAACCGATTTATCAACCTGGCGGTCGTCCAAGACTTTATCCAAGATTGCTTCTTGTACGGTCTTAAGTGATCCGACGACCAGGTGCAATTTGGGGAGTCGGATCTACACAATTTCGGCCATTTCGACGGATTCCGGGACTTTGTCGGATTATCGAACTCTTTTTCCGAGTTGGGATTGCTGCTTCTATATTGTGGCCTTTTCGTAAGCAGCAACTTGAATCTTCTTAGCAGTGTCGCTTCTTTTGAAATATATATGTTCGGTAGCCTTCTCTTTTGTCTCATGTACAAATGAAATGAAAATCCAATGACCCATTTTGCCTTTACAGCTGCCTCAACTTTATTGAGAGCGACACGATTTTTTTTGCTTGAATCATCTTAAAAGCCCCGAAAGAGCATTTTTAACTTAATTTACGCCCTTACATTTTGTGGAAATTTTCGCCTAAACCCAAGGTTTCGGTGTTTAATGTGCATGAAAGTGAAAAATGTTGAACAACAATCGTTTTTATAAGTTTTGGGGTTTGAAAGCTACTCTGTCTCCTTCTACTTTGTTTTACCGTGCTCAAATAATGAAGAAACTAATCAACTTTTCCAAAAACTAGAATTAAATCTGATCATAATAAATAAAAATCGTGGGACAAAGCTTCCTCTTTTTCTGATTTTTCTTTTTAGGTCGGCGAATCTTCTATGATTTTTTTTTTAAATGTTTCCCATACAATTAATATTCCGCCGCTATCACAGACTTGGATGGATATCCTAAAATTTGGTCCGAACAGCAGATATTGTGAATACCCAATTTCTTCGATATTTAACAGTGTTGCTGAATCAACTCACTCACAGAGTGAGTTAGGGTTTAAAATCCATCTGTAGGTGCTTTTCGGTAAAGTTCCGGTTCCCGTGATCTGATTGCCTATCGGACATAGCAAAAGAACGAAATATTTATTTGTGTTTTGGACTTGGCACAAAATGTCAATGGACTTAGCACAAGAAAGAATGAACAAAGGTTTTGTGGGTGGACTTATGTTAAAAAGGAATGGACTTAAAACAAGAAAGAAATAAAATATTGTTGTGTGACTGGATATGAAGCAAACAAGAAATTTGGCGTTTAGAACAAGAAAGAAAGAAAACATATGTGACTTTGGTGGATTTATAACAAAAAATGGATTGCAGATATGAGAGGTGCTTACAATTTTATATAAAAGCAGTTTCTAACTCAAAATAAGTACCAGTGGCACTCAGCACAAGAAAAGAGTCAGCCGACGAGTTATACATTGATTTATAAAATGGTGTTTAAAGAAATCTATAAGGGGGTAGCTAAAGAACTAGAATACCACCAACCACTACTTACTAAAAAATCAAATTGATAATCTTACTACTTGTGACTTGTCTATGTAACATTCTTTATAACATCTTTTACGAAGTCAATTTTTATTTTTTGAGAAAAATTCACTACCCACGGGTTTAATTCGAAAAACGCAAGTTTTTGCCCAACGCTGACCTATCTAACCAAGAAAATGGCTAACCAGTCGATCTGTTGTCGGTTAAGTTAAGTCCATAATTTCCGATTCCTTATGCGGTTCGGGGTTTTTTTTTATGGCCATTGCCAATGTCATTCGAGATATATTTTGCTTTCCTCGACGTCGAAAGATTAGCACTACGTATGTGTTTGTTAGTTTATCAAAATGACCAAACGATCGTAGATATTTACGAATACAAAAAGCACCAAGAACTTACCTGACAATGCGTTACACCGAACAGTTGCAGGATATGGATAGTTCCTGGTCTTCGGCAAGCTTAAAATTATTTTATAACAACAGGTGCATCCACTTCGACGTCTACAGACACACAAAAACTCTTAGTGATTATTTTATTTCGAATATTAGTAACGTGTATTATAATAATCAGTTCTGGCTGCCTGGAGTTAGTTACCATGCTTTCATATATGTATTTCGCGTTTAAACCATTATCTATTGAACATGATCCACCCCGATTCCATAAACCATCAACAACTATCTTTATATGGTCCAAATTGGGGATTCAACCAGTATCTATGAAACAAACGCTGTCAATGAAATATCGGCACATTAAAGAGGGAAACTGGTTTCAAGCGTCATATAAATAATATTAACAATAATGTACAGGTCTACCTCAATCTTCCATTAAACGGGCTTCTGCACCAGCCGATCTAGCTATCGCACGTTCAACAATAGTTCTTTACATAAGAAGTGGCAATGTTATTAGAACCTACAGGAATTCCATCAAATCGGCTAAACATAGCTTTGGATTTCATTACTTCACACTATGCCAATGTGGAAAAATGTAAGTTCTAGGAGCTAAAAAAATGTAATTATAGGCATGGTAACAATATTTAAGACGCTGAAATGTCACTTCAGTTAATTGAAGCGAATGAGGAACGGCTGCTCAAATCTTTAAACGAAATTAAGTTACATGCCGTCTGTCTTGATGGAACCAATCTGAAATTTTGTATCTGCGACTGACCGGCACAAATTTTAAGTTTTGATCCAAGAGAGACATAAAGCTAATTTCAAAACCAAAATAGAGCTTGATATTCTAATTAAAATTATTTAGATTTAATTTTTGGAACTATTGTGGCTGTTTTAATTTTAAGACAACCCGAATGTGAATAATCGACCTTCTTTTCTTTTTGGTAAATTTTCCTGAGCTTGTTCATCTAAACAGGGCTAGTATTTTAAATATAACAACGAATGTTGTTTATTTATTTCACGAACTGCTTCACGAATCAATTGATATTTAATTGAATGGCAAACATTTTTTGACGATGGTCTTTGATTTTGCCAAACAACTGATTGATTATGACTGTCGTATAATTTCATTGGCACAATTGCGGACATAAAAATTGCGGAATCAATACAATCATCATCGGTACTTTGATTATTATTATTATAGCCACTTTGTACCGAATCTCAACCACAACCCCATTTTACAACGAGAGTTAATTTTTGATATACGTTACATGACGCTATTTGCATAATTCGTTCAGCAGTATGGTTCAACAATGATTGTAAATTAATTTTTGTACTCAAATCGATCACACACACACACGGCTTAGTGGATTTTCATGAAATTTTTACAGAATCTACAGTCCGATGAGAAAACGAGTCCTACTGCTTTAAGACAGGATCGGACAAATAGAGAGTTGGCCCGTTTACCTATTTTTAATTCTAGTTTTCACCGAACTTATGCAGAACAAAAAAAATCGTACCACAAAATTTGAGCAGGATCGGACAAATGGGAAGCGTGGTCCTCGTACACGTGTATTGAGAAAAAAACTACTTTTCTTTGACTCTTTTTTTTCTCGTATTCAGATTTAATTTTAATTTTCACAGAAGTTGGGTATATCTAGAAAGGGTGTTAACACAAAGTTTGATCTCGATTGACCAATGAAATTAAAAAAAATATCGACTTTTGTTCTACCAATTTTTTCCCTAGTGATCCTTTTTCAATTCGGACTATAAATAACTACTGTTGTTTGTATGTATTAATTATTGCATTCCCAGTAACAAAATGTGACCATATCCACACAATGTCAATTGTGTATAATCAGAATAGAATAGAACCTTAATGCACACATCATGTAATTGTAAACATACAATGTGTTTACTCTGAGTACACTCATAGCATTATGTGTGTTAGTTGGGACTGTAAACATACGGTTACCCAAAATCCGAAATTTCATAAAAAAAAATGGTCAAGATTCGTAGCCTTTATTTACGATGAGAATATAATTTGTCGTACCACAACAGCACCATGACCCCCTTTATATTGCAAGGATACGTCCCACTTTTTACACCAACAATGTATACCTCTTTTTAAATTCTGAACAGACTATACTGAGGTTAAATTCAGTCTTTTTGAAGAAGAAGACAACTACCAATAATAATGACGACATCGAATGAACAAAATTAAATGTCACCCTACAACTTTTGTTTATTTGTTTTGTATATGTACATATCTTTAAAAGTACAGCTTCCGAAACATTAAAAAATCATGACATTTTTTGCTGCGCCTTCATTAAATAAACTGGCATTCTTTCATTATTAGCCGCGCATCAGTCATGGAAACTGTAGTTGTATCGGTGTATAATTAAAATGTAAATAATCGTTTTTTAATGTAGATAAGGTTTATAATTGTTATTTGTTCTTTGTTTAATGAAATGAAGATGTTAGCGATTGATTAAAATATATATGTATAATGGTTATATACAA
>JANTEX010289694.1:3189-17357 GCA_024741295.1 Macrocera vittata | reverse complement strand
TTTTACCTGATTACAGGCTTTAGCTAGAACTGCGATATGTCAGTTAGTTTTCATTGAATTTTTATAAAATTATAGTCGTTGAATAGCAGAAGCATTGTTGTTTTTACAAAAATACAAAATCTTGCAGTCACATGAAGAATTTTTGATCTATCTAAACTGTTGAACTGTGCAAAAATGGATTATTCCAATCTAATGCGCTTTTTGCCTTATTACAGACTTTAGCTTTAACTGCGATATGTTAGTAAGTTTTGATTGAATTTTTATAAAATTATGGTCCTTAAAAAGCCAAAGCATTTTAGTTTTTACAAAAATATAAAAGCTATCAGTCACATGGAAAATTTAGTTATTAACTCCCCAGGAAATCCCGCCGTATTTTTTTTAGAGAGAGAGTACATACATTTCTGTAAAATGAAAAACCCTAAGGTAGATCCGCAACTGACCCAGAACTACTTTTGTTAATCTCGTCCCAGGCAGACGAAATTCTTCAATCCGGCTGAATAGTAATTTTTATTTTTTCTGAGCTTTCTGAGGTTATTCGCAACTCAAGATTTAAAATGCGTTTTCTTTATTATACGACTCTACGATAATATCGATTGTATCTGTGGTAACAACTAATTACGTAGCATCAAATTGACTAATGCCAAGATAAGTCTATTTGTTGAGTGCTAATGAAATGTTGCCTAATTTTATGCATTATTATTACTTATATAACACATTTCTTAGGTATTTTTGTTGAATATATTCCCTAGTTATCGACTTTATCTCAGACGGAAAATATTCAAGACAAATATTCTTAAAAAATACGAATATCTTTACTTATAAATAAACTTTTCACCAAAAAAACATTATATTATTTAAGCACTCAAGCGCATTAAATTAAGGTTTGACATGTAAAGTGTTGTCAATCAACTAACGAATAAATTCACTTTTACATTCGTTGATTAAAAAAATGTAAATAGCTAAACTCTTTTGCATCACTAAAAACCTGAGATACTCGAGCAAAGCCAAATAATATGTTATGTATTAACAATATGTTTACCTGATATGTATTGACGATAATCCGATTCCAGTTTCATAGCATGCTCATACAATTCCTTAGCTGCCTTTGCCGATATACGATCATTCGAATATCGAGAATCTTTAATTTCCTTTATCTGTTTAGCCGATTTGAATCTTAACAGTAATACAATTGGATAGATCTGTAGACGTTGTAATCGTTCGACGGCTGATATACAAACTTCTAATATACAATGACGATTCTGCTTCAAAGAAGAAAAAAAAACAAAATGAAATTTTTTGTAATTTCCCAAAAAAACAATTGCAATTGCATCGTTGCCATTTACTTTATCACAAATATCTCGTATAGCCTGTACAGTAGTGCATTCATAGATACTGCCACGTCTACGATAGTCCACAAAAATATTCGTTTGCAATCCCTTTTCCATAGCTTCTAGAGAACAGTTCATTGGTGTCGTTGGACAACGTTGAAAAAATTGCGGAAAGTCAATTGATAATTTCTCGGCAACACAATCGGACAACGGGCCCAATATCAAAACTGGCCGACACACTGAATCTAAAACGAAAATTAATTTTCAAAAAATAAAAAAAAAATGTAAAAATAAACAGCCCTCCATTGCTTACAGTCTAATCGTTCGACACGTTGATAGCTTGGTATAGCTCCCTCTTCCGTTAGCATGCCCGAATCGGAAAACCAACTTAGCTGCGTATTGCTAAAACTTGCCAACTCCTTTGAATCACGTGACGAACTGCGTTGATGCTTTTTGCGACGAAAGAACGATCGCCTTGCCGACGTATTTCCACGTCTAGTTGTTGCATCTCCATCGGTTATGTCGCCAAGTAAACGTAATTCTTCCTCCACTCTACAATAAACCAACCATGTACTATCCAGATGACAAATTTGCAAACCAAAAAAATAATTCGAAATTTACTTCAGTTGACTGGGTATAATGCCACACTCTAATCGATGACCATATTCATCCAATTTCCATGCCCTCCATTGACCGAATACGCCACGAAATATCGTATTGTCTACGTACAGTACGTCCTCTTTCACGAACCGTAGTTCACCTTCGCCCAAATCACCGGTTCGGTCAAAGCCGACGCGTATGTACAGCGAATCACCGGCTTCGTCTTTTATCTGATTGAATTCTATTTGCAAATACAACACAAGATTAATTAGTTTACATTCAAAATCATCTGTTTCTAGCAGCCACAACACTTTTACTTACTTTCCAAATTCAATTGAGCGAGTATCGTAACTTTATCGGCAGGCCGAGAAATTTCATTAGCCGCCTGTTCTGCTGTTACGTGTCGTAAATTTGCACCATTATATTCCAGAATCTGATCACCTTTTCTAATGCCCGCATTGTCGGCCAACGAGTTCTTTTGCACATCGTGCACATAAATGCCAACCGCATTGCCGCCCATTAAACTAATGCCTAAATTTGTGCTTTTCTTGGTGTTCAACGTGATAATTCGTGGTTCCGGTTCATAGGCATTTGTCGAATCCGTTTGGCTGCAGTCCGATTGATTTTCTAAGCTGTCGTTGAATTTTTGCTTTTTGATTTGTGACGGTAACAATGATCGTTGTTGTACAACCGTTTGCGATGTACTGCCAGACGACGATTGTTTTGACGATGTTGTGATGCCACTGCTGCCACCACTGCCGCCACTTGTCGACGGTGTCATAAGAATTGAACGCGTCGTTCGTGGACTGTTGCGTGGTGTTGGTGATCCCGAGCGACTGACGCTGTCGTCTTCGGACGCGTGCTGAATAATGTTTCCGTCATATTCTATGTGAAAAACGTTAATTGTGATTTAGATGCATTAAATCGAATCAGAACTGGACGGAATATATACGTACTATCTGGACTGTATTGGACAAGCATTGTAATGGAATTGCCACATTGTCGCAGAACGTTCGCCGCTAAATCATAAGTTGCGGCACGCATGTTAATGCCGCACACTTCCAGTAGTTGATCGCCCACTTGCAGTCCAACCTGTACAAAAGTATGTGAGATTACATTTAGCTTCTACTCAGGATCATGGAGAAAATGATAGGATTCGAAAACGATACAAAAAGTGTTAGTAAAGTCTCAGAGTAACAAGAAAAATAGAAACAATTCAAAAGTAATAATTTTTCATTTGCTTGAATTTGAAATGATGCTCATCAGGAAGATTTTGTCCTGAAAAAAATCAAGCGTGCGGTTGGAGTCGAACCTACGTTATTCCGATAAGTACTCAACTGCTCTACGGGCTCCAATAACCAGAGTATTTACAAATGTACAATCATTTTTTATCTGTGACACAATGTAATCACATCGAATTGTAACGCAAAACCCTTGTTATTTGTCAAACAGTTGGATATTATGTTCTAAGAATCTCAAGTCCCTAAAAACTCTTTGAACTAATTTGACTCGTACTTTTACTTCAATAACTACACAACAACAACAACAACAAAAAACTCACCTGACTCGCAATGCTATTCTCAGTCACAGTCGACACAAATATGCCGCCACCATTATTATTGCATCGAATCGTAATGCCCAACGGTTCCACACTTTTATCGATTGTAACGCGTCGCAAATCGCCCGGACTCGGTTTCTGTCCATAGCAATAGTCAGGCATTGAATTTCGCTTATTCGCTCCGTGACTCAATACCTCCACTTGAAATGCCGGCGGCATTGGTGATCCGCGTTCGCTGCCATGCTCTATCGAACCGGTACTATTTTTCACGCCACTTCCTTTACTAGTCACACTCGGATTTGACGGTATACGAAAACGTTGATTCTCTTTCTTTCTCGGAAAGGTACCGCCTTCGTATGCATTACCGTAACTACTGCCACCGTACATAATGTCTCGATCGCGAATCGGTTGTGCCTTACCCCGGCCAAACGGATCGATGTCCATCGATACGATATGCGAATGCATTGGCGGTGCATATTCGAATTCCAATTTGTCACTCGAGTGCACGCTGCCACTCTCAATGGACTGCGTCATTGGTAACGTAAGCGGACTCGTTTGTCGTAACGTGTGCGGATGATGTGGATGCAAATGCATTGGTGCACCGAATGCAGGAAACAAACGTTGAGCCCGTGCACCACTGCTACTGCCGCCGCTAACCGATGGTATTGCTTGACCACGTGAAATCGATGAATACGACGGCAATGTACTGGTGTAGCTGCTCGAAGCCGACGTCGATGTATCCATGCCAAGACTATCGCTGTCACTGGCATAGCTGGCCGCATTTCGTGAGCCACGTTTCGGTGCATAAAAGTCACTCGGCGAATCCTTTGGGAAAATCGATTTCATTGCAAACTCAACGGATGACGGATGTTTTTGCGACAAAAACGATTCAATTGAATTTTGACTTTTCAGCGAAAGCATGTCATGTAATTGCTGAGGACTTTGCATGGAATTCCGTTTGAAATCCATGGACGACAACGGATTCTTCGGACCCAAGAACGAATCAATTGAATTCTTCAACGGTATAGAGTCCAACGAGTTCTGTTGCATTAGTTGTTTGGCATCGGCGATAATCGGACTTTTACGTGTGCCCGACGATGATGATGATGAATGTGGTTGCGGTGCAAATAGATTAATGCTTTCGGATGTCGGCGTCAAATTCAAACTGTAACGATTCGATTGACCGGCATTGTGGTAATGATGATGATGATGCTTGTGTCCAATGCCCAGATCCAATATTTTCGGATTGCGTTGTATGGTATTGGTAGCACTAGAAGTCATTAAATTTGGTGGCGGTACCGATTTGCTGCTCTCCAACAATACGGGTTCCGGTTCAATGGCATAAACCGAATGTCGATTCAAGACAGATGGTGGTGGTGGATACAGCACATGAAACGGTATCGGATTCGAGTTACGATTAATCGTTGTTGCGCCACTGACCGACTTTGGTGTTACCACTGTGCTACTTGGTGTCTGATGCTGTGCACTGCCACCGCCGCCGCTATAGTATGCCGGCGATGCATCTTTTTTCGTCGACAAACCAGACTTTTCCTCTTTGCCGCCAAGTGTAATCGGTCCCGTAAACAACGACAAAGCCGGACGTTCTTTTTTGCGATGCTGTACAATTGTACCCGAATGATTGTCGTGCGTTGTGTTCGCATTCATTATATTTGCGCGTGGCCATGTGCCAAGATTTTTATTTGCCTCTTTAGCAGCGTCTTTTTTGGATCGTTTCGATCGCTTGAAAAGATTGTCTTTGCTTTTTCCGCCAGTTGTTGACGATGAGTTTTCGTTGTTTAACACCGAATCCAGCACAGCAATTGCATCGTTTTCCTGACACAGGCTATCACTTTCCGAAACAGTGCTGCCCTTCTGATTGCTGTGCCCGTGAATATGCATTTTACCACGGAATTTGTTTATCATTTCGGAGATCTTTGACGTTGACTTTGAATTGCTGGACGGCGAAAAATTGCGATTCGCATCAAAATCGGCTGTAAATCGACTGTCATCTGTCTGCGTGCATATGTTTACCATTTTGTTATGTTTATTGCGACCATTAGTGGCTATGTCTGTCGATGCATGTGTCACCTGTTTCAATGCTATAATGGTCACCGAATCGGTACGATTATCATCTAAATAGGACATTGCGTCTTTGGCCGATGTAACGCCTTCCATTGTTTTGCTGTTAATGCTTAGCACTCGATCGCCAACCGTTAGGCTGTCATCTTTTGCCGCCAACGATAGTGGAGCGATTTTCGTTATGAAAACGCCCGTTTCCAATGTCAAACCATGATTTCGAGTATTCGACATATTCAATTGTGCCGCATACATATGACTCTTGTTAACTTTTGGCCGTTTAACAACCAATGTGCATCGAGCCGGCGAAGATTTCATAGCTTCCAATACCATTCGCTTCGACACAGCCGTACATTCCATATTGTTCACTTGCAGTATGCAGTCGTTTGGTCGAAGTTTTCCATATGCCGGCGAATCACTGGCCACACTGACAACCGCAATGCCACCACCATCACATCGATTTTGAGAATCTTCACGACCGCCTTCCAATACAATGCCCAAGTCACGATCCATCGAACCGAACGCTGCCATATCGATGTCTATCAATTCCGTATCGATCTTTTGCTGCTGCAACAAGTCCAAATCGTACGGTGTATAGCTCCAACGAACATTTCGCCGCGAGCTACTCAACTGAGATTCCATTTGTTCACGAATGTGTTCCACTTCGCGACAAGCCTCGTCCTTTTGCTTTTTAATCTTTTCACTGTCACGGATCGCCGCCAATAGATCAGATATGGCCGTATCGCGTTCTTTGCGCAATTCATCGCATAATATCTTAACGCTGTCACGTTCCTGTACGATTTTCTCGCGTTCCGAAATAGCCCAGTCACGTCGAGACTTGGCCACTTCGGTCTCTTGCGATGCCTTCTCTATTTCGCCTTTAGCACGCTCCAAACTCTTGCGTAACTTTTCAATTTCCTGATTTGCCGTTTCCAAATCATTGCTTAGGCCAAACTTTTCCTTACTTTCGGACGAAATATCTTTGTTCCAGCCACTTTCGCGACTTTTCAAAATGTCTGCCGTGCCACCGGCAACAATATTACCTACCACAACGCCGCCGCCGCCGCCCACCTCATCACGACGCGTACGCAGCACCGACTCAATTTCGCGCTTAAGATTTTCATTTTCGTACGCCAATTTTTTGTCGTCTTTATAGTGTTTCTCCAGTTCGTCTTTGGCAGCCGTTAGATCGTCGCTAAGTTTTTGATTTTCCTCTAATACACCTTTACGTTCGGCCAATATTGTGCGCAATTCCAATTCGGCCGCATTTCGTTGAGTGGTTACACGCCGCAATTCTTCGGCTCTCGATTGCATTACCTGTGTCATTTCCTTAATATCGTCGTCGTGTTGCTGTATCAATTTGTCACGTGCTTCGCGATAAATATTCTTTTCGCGTATCGACGCATCCAATTGGGCAAAAACGTTGGTCAACTGTTGTTTTTGATTTTCATTTTCCAGCGCCAACGAATTACGATCTCGTGACAAATCCGCACAGTCTTTGGAGCATTTCTCCAATTCCATTCGGGTGTTTTCGTATTTTTTCTTTAGCTCATTGTACTGTTCGACGAACGTACACACCGTTTGACTGTTCCCGTTTTCCTTTTCCTGTTTCAGCAGTTTCTTCTTGAGTCGTACATTTTCGTTTGATGTGTCTGTGTATTTGTTGCGAGCCACAACGTATTGACCCTGATAGTATTCCAGGTCTTCCATAATGTGGTCCATGCGACGTTTCGTGTCGCTGTGCTGCAAACGCAACGAATTCAATTCGATGATGGCTTGATCGTATTGTTGTTTAGCCGTTTCATAGTCTTTTGGACTATCCGGTGCCGGTTGGTGTGGTCGATCATTTGGGAAATAGTTAAATTCATGACTACCCTCTTGGCTACTGTTACTGGTGAGCGAAAGTTCACCGGACGCCATGTTTAGCAACACCAACACCGCTATTCAATTAATCTGAAAAGATTAGAACAACAATTCAAAAATTGTAAATAATGTGTGGGAATTGGTAACTGGTTAAATAATGGACATTCATGACATGCAATAGGTTGAGTATTAGGCGTCTATAACACTAAAAAGAGTGTCTATAAACCTTAAGAGAAGGTCTTGAATCTTCAAGCAAGGGTCAATAATAGGATCTGGAAACTTAACGTTAAGTGATAAACTTCTTTAAGGATAGACCCTTGAACGTCTAAAAAGAATTATTGAACCGTTCAAGAGTAAAGTCTTGAACTCTTTAAGGAACATATCAAGAGTGGAACTTCTCAAAAGAAGTTTTCCTCGAGAGCGAATCTTGGATCCACTTCTCCAAGACTCGATCTAAATAGTTAAAGGTAGAGAGATTACTTAGAGCTTACATTGAATAAGAAACAAAAACGGACCGATCACGTAGCTTTAAAATAAGAGAAAGCACGAAATTCCTTTTGAGCATGTTCTAGAGCTATAGGAAGAACGTCATCTGTAGTATGGTGGCCAAGAACAAAGAACACATAGCTTGCTCTAGAGTTACTGGAGCCATAAAAAGTACACCTACAGCCGCGATGGAACTGATACTTTATCTCTTACCTCTGCAGTTCGAGATCAAACGAGAAGCATTTCGGAGTGCGGCCTGGCTGAAAATGAGAGTTACATGGATTGACACTTACTACATCTCAGTCATGGAGAATCGAATTGCTTTACTGGAACGAATAGACCCAGTGATCCTTTTGAGATTATCTTATACTCATGGGAACGCTGGACAAACTATAGAGAATAGACCAGCAAACACTACTGTCAAGGGATTGGTGGGATATACGTACGGTGCCCTAAGTCACGCAGCAAACAAGACAGCTGAATTCTCACTTCGAATGGGATTCATCTTGTCAGTGCACTAAACTAAAGTGATGACGATAGATTCTTTCTGTGATCTTCCGGAAACACAGGAATGGTTAGTGATCTAAAAGAGACACGCAAGCAAATAAAAAATGTTGTCAGCTGTCCGTTTCTTGGACTTAAACAGTGGAAATGAACGGCAGTCTCCTTCTGCGTACTAAAGACAGGGTAGTTCGAACTTTCAGCTACTCTCATCAAAGAAAGATATCGATTTAGCCGACAGTGTCCAGTGATCCTCAACTGCGTTTTACTGAAGCTCAGCAGCTTTTGGTAGTGTGCCTTCGAACTGAGTTTTTTTTTGTCTAGAATAACTCACAAGTTCTTGACATTCTTAGTCAGTTTAATCGATTGATCCCTTAAGGTATTCGTTGAAATCCTAATAATCGTTTTGAGCTCGGCATATGCTTGAGCGTAAAAAATGTCTAGGATTAGTATCACTGAAAGGCTGTGAGAGCGTGTTAGGGCGAACAACACCCCAACTTTTGCAGCGATCTGTCGACTCCGCAACACCGACACAATTTAATCTGTTATAACAAGATCTATGCTCTGTTCAGTTGCAAGCCTGATGATCGCTTCAGATGATGTATTTTCGAAAGCCACCTCAATGTCAATGAATGTGCCAATAGCCAACTCTTTTATACCGAGGGGCTCTCTAATCTACTAATCGGTGGAGATCAGAACCAGTAGATCTTCCAACTCTGTATGCATGTTGTTGCATGCTGAGAGGCAGGAATTTCTCCGTTCTCATTCTATCAAGAATGAAGCAGTCAACGGTTCTCTCCAGTCTTTCGAATAAAGAATGACTGACTTATGGGAAAGAACTCTCTCTCTCTCTCTCTGCCTCAGTATACCTTACTCAACGACTTAGGTATAATCTTCCATTGAGGCTCTAAAGTTCGTAGTAGCGTGCAGACAATATACCATCGAGACCCATTGATTTGAAGGGATCAAAGGATAGAAAAGATTATCCACTTTCACTTGAGAGAGAGAGAGGATACTTTTAAAAAGATCACTTCTTCACAACCGGCACGCGTACCAGAACGGTTACCGCTTTGTACGGCCTGTTTCCTAAGTTATGCGAACAACATTGCAATACCGTTTAGGAAAAAATTCGAAGAAACGATCATCGACGTCATCAATTGGAGAATACTCCTCAAAATTACCCAAATACTGTACGAACTTGTGTGAGATCTATGGTAACATACGGATCGATCGTCTGGGAATTGGAAGGCTAAGAGGACTGACAGGACCAGGACGAAGAATTATAGACTGCAGAGATCCAAATTATGCATCGAAAGTTTAAACACGCCAAGTCGCCAAGATTCTCGTTGACCATAAAAGATCTTGATAAAAACAAAAATGATAGCATTGCCTTTGTCATCCGTGACAGCATTAGATATTGCTATTGAACAACAAGCTATTAACATCACATTTGGCACAAAAAGTATCAATTTGATCAACGTATATATACCGCCTATCTCGACTCATGCCCATCTTGATATATGCCTAATATCAAACATCTTGTATCGTTGTATGACTACATTGTAATGTGCGACTTAAACGATTATCAAGACCTTTGGTTTTCAATATTGGGTAATGATACAAGCGGTTGCCAACATAGTTGATCAAATTTAACAATGAAATGACGGTACCTCAAATGAACCAATGACATCAACAATCAAGGCGAATTGGGTGTAACAATTAGCAGTATATCGCTAATAATGTACACTTCCTATGTTACGAAACCGACCATGAGTTCAGATCAAATGCCAATCATCATATCGATCAAAAGAACGATCAATTTTTAACTGGCATATAAAGATTGCTGAATAACATTTACCATGACGCCAAATTGTTTCGTTACATAAGTCGTAAGGCAGCAAGGAAGTTTAATTTCCTCGGCATCATTCCCGTGATTAAAGCTAATTTTCCTTTGGAAGTCGCTAAATTTGCATTGGAGAGGGACTCACTTGGAGTCACTAACTCAAGTGACCCTCGCATCAAACACGTATCAGACAACATTAAATCGACTATAGCCATTATGTACGCCACACAACAACCTGTCAGTACAAAAGTTGCAAATATCAGGTACATGGAATGTCTGTCATATCATACCGCTAATCAAATCAAACAAAACTGTCGCCAATGAATGGTGGAGATATCAAAAGCATTAATAATTCTAATTCTTCAGAATAATATGCCATTAGCCTACCACCAACGTGGGTTTAGGCATATACACAGCAAATCAAAAGCCGTTCACTAGCTAGAACGAACTGTCTGCAAAAACATATTACTGGAGCAGATATAAGTCATCACTACAATCATGTATCAAGCGATGGCTCACTGTTTATCTACCATTTCGAGGCACAAAATCGAAATATCGTAATATAAAACAGGGCATTCCTCAAGGAGATGTTCTGTCACCGTTTTTGTTCGATCTGTATATATGTACTCCATGCCTTTACCGTCTAATAACGTGCAACTTGTACGTATGCGGATGATTGCACGATATGTTTAACTCAACACAACATAAATGTGGCCACATCGAAAATTAACAACTACCTAGACATATAGTTAGTACCTGGTCTGTCTACATCAAAATCATCGGCTTCATTATACACTACAAATACCGTGAAATCAACCAAATTCTAGATGTCATAATAAACGGCGAGGCTGTACCCACCATAAATCATCCGAAAATACTCGGTTTAAAATTGGATAATATGTTGACTTTTTTCCGACATATCAACATCAGCGACAAGGTCAATAACGCACTAATGTCCTCTCGGCATCGGCAGGCAGCAGCAACGACAAAGACGCCAAAACCATCATCACCGCATACAAGGCCATCGGTCGTTTAGTTTTAAACTAAGCCGTTCCAGTATGGTCCCCACAAATAAGCGACACTACTTGGTCTAACCTTCACAGTTCGCAGAACTTCGGACAGCAACCGGATGCCACATTGTCACTTGATGGCACGATCATCAAGAAAGATTTACCAGTCAGACAACATAGCACCATGCTATCTCAACAATATCTAGTCAGTTGTTTTTTGTCCATTCATAATAACTTACTAAGTACCGTCCAGCATCCTATAAACATAGGGAAAAATCTAGTCAAAACGTACCGTCTTGCTATCGAAAATCTCACCAGATCGGCTGAACATAACTACAACACACGGCTAAAGGGAATTCATACATCAACGGTCACATCTGCAATAAAGATCTGTGCAATAACATAGTCTTAGGACAAGCACCACCATCAGTAAATGAGAACGAAAAAGAATTACCAAGCCAAACAAGAACATGACTTGCGCAATTACGTTCTTTTTGGTATAAACTACACAACCATTACATGTCACGCTTATGGACTCGGGTTTGCACGATGCCTGCCCACTTTGTGGGTGTAGGCTCCGTAGTCGGTGAACACGTTACTGTGCAAGCTATTACATTAAATAGCTCCGATACTGGAAAATCAAACATGGTAAAGCAGGTTGAATGGCCATGGTCACGTACAAAGCGGCGTTACGCATCTTAGGCCAACACAATGATAAAGATAGCGGCAGTCTGAGCCCACAAGAACTGAAAGATGAAGAGTGGGCCAGAAAAACGGTAAAAACAAGCAGAGAGGCCACGAGCAATAAAGACTGGCACGAAGCAAAAGAATCCTCTGTTTTCAATAACTCTATCGAGCAAAAATTCAAGCAGCAATTGCGTAAAAAACGTCTTCACGCGCCCGGATATCAGGAGTGCCACAACATCGGGTTTGTCTAAAGTACATACAAATAAACCAATCGACTAGAACAGCAGTCGTTGTCAAAGTGAACATGCTGCTGGCTGCGCTGATAGATCAACGAGCACCGTATGGGCGAATCGTGGATGTCAAGTGGAAGAAAGTCGAGATGCTTTTACTGGACGCCGTGATGAAGATAGCCATCGAACAACCCGGCGAGAAGTGCCAGTATTCAAAAAAGCAGTGTGGTTTAACGAACGTAAAATGCTGCTATGTATAGTCCAGCACATTTTGACCGGGAGAAGTCAGTAGTTTTGACGCTTCCTCAGGAAAGTCTGTGGGAAAACGCTGATCTCACCGTCGCGTGCGTCGTTGCGAAAGCTGAGATGTCTGCAGTACCTGAGGCTAAGGTGTTCATATCACAGTGCTTTGGAACTGCTGAAAGGACAAAACCCGGATATACCCACATCAGACTAAAAATACTGCATTAAGGGAAGCCAAGTTGTATATACTGCAGATCAACGAAGAAGTGGAGAAAATATTGCAAGAGAATCTCGGCAAGGCGGCTTGGAGTTGCGGAAGTGTATCTGTTCGCCTGAAAAAGAAGATACAGAAACAACAGCAGTGGAACACTGGGCCATCACCTATGGAGGAGGAGTTTTACGCTGCAAGGTCTGCCGAGACAGACGAACTGATGCTGCAGCTGGATACCATCAATATCGAAACACATATATTGAAAGCGAGCTCAGAGACAAAAACGAACTAGATGAGAGTCTGATGTCGTTAGAGAGATCCAACATATCGATAATGGCACCATTAGGGACCAAACAAGCCAACCTACGGCTCAGTAGCCCTGCATCTACCGCTCTACTGATGTCGTTGGAGGGGTGGAGAAGGTAGACATAGTCTTGATACATGAACTCTGGATCTTAATTGGTGGTCTTGGAATGCGGTAATATAAACTTTTTCACTCTGCATATGACGGTAATATCAGGTCTGCCATTTTGGCAAAAAATAATCTGAATATCTTCTTTGAACTTTATTTTAGTACGAAAGATGTGACAGTTATCCACTCAACAGAGTAAAAAGGCGGTGTAAATAACCGCAATCGCAAAATCAACCTCATTGCCTCCGCAAATGTGGACATTAATGGGGAGATACCATAAATGGAAGTGATCCGATTAATAACCGAAGCAAGCCGGAAGGTCATTGATGCGGACACTAATGTACATTACCAAATATGGAGAAACAAGGACACGAACCTAAGAGGTGAGTTACTTCTATCGTTTATTCAATCCTAGAGACTGTTAATAGCCAATAAAAGCTTAAAATCAACGTTTATAACGGTAAATGGTGAAAGTGTTATTGACTTAACTCTATTCGACGGAGCTTCATCCCACCTTAGATAGGAGATCAAAGCGTATGAATCTTGGGGCCTCTGAAAGGTCGATGCCCATTAGGACATCGGGTTGGGCAACCTACCAAGCGCGTCCCCGGTTGGCAGATAGGGGCTTATGCTTTCCATAGATATTCGTAAAAACCGTGGATTAGCCTCTGCCAGGTGTCTCAATTCACTTGCCACCCTGGCAGTCATTTTTACGCATTTTGTTGTTACCTCCCTCCTTCTCACGGTCATATTTCCTCATCTTTGTGTTTTCTGTGGCGTCCTGTGTTCTGTCTGTCTCCTATCACCGTATCATCACATCGTTGCAGGAAGCGTTAAAACTGAAAAATGGAAAGTGAAGAAATAGAGGAAAATTGGACGTGGGCGTGCGTCTAAATGTCGGCAGAATCCGCGAATGCAGGCAGGCACGGTGGCGATCAACTGGAATCCCCTCTGCGTGTCGCCAGTGGAAATACAACAAACAGCAGAACGGATGTGCCAGGTTCTGTTGTGGCTAATGCTACTGAGCACTCAAAACCGACCAGCGGATTCCAATTGGCAACAGATGGGACCGTCAAGAAAAATGCAAGAAAAGGCCGAAGGCGTTGCTGCGTTACAAGGC
>JANTEX010289583.1:0-11249 GCA_024741295.1 Macrocera vittata | reverse complement strand
GTTTAACAAAACATTGCTGTTTTAAACATGTTTAAAACATGTGTTTTAAACAAAATGTTTTAAACAAACCAACCCTGACTGTAAGTACACATAATATTTTACTTTATATTGTAAGAGTATGCAATATACATTATGGAAATGTAAACATATGAACAACATTCTGTTTAAGAGTTTTGACTCGTTTGGATCTGCAGTAAATCAATTTATGACATTGCGTGTCCGGCTTTAAATGATAAAATGGATCTAACCCCAGATTCGGAAGAGTGTAGAAAACTTCTTTAAAAAGCTATGCAAACAACAGCTTGTTTAGCGATACTAGGAGCCATTTCAAAAACGCTGCAGCACATCTTAACGCCAAATGTAGCAGCTAAATCAGTCAACTAGTATATTGATACAATTTGATGTTGAACCCCCACAGAACGGGCCTCGACTAAAAATGGTATCACTTTAGTATGGGTTTGCACGGTATGGTTAAAAATGTGTACCTCGAAAGAGGGTACGGAAAAATTTGTACTTTCTCACGGAGGAGTACGAAAAAAAAATCGCGGCGCAATTTTTTGTACCCCTCATACGTTATAGCTTTTAGCTGGAAATAAGAAAATAACAACTAGAAGAATATATGATTATTTTGCAATAAAATTAGCTTTCTTTATCGGATCAAAAAATGGTTAAAAACGTTTCATATGTTAAAAAATGCTATGCGCGTTTCAAATTAGAAAGAATCCGTTGATGAGTTGTCCAACGAATAACGATGGCGCACATAACACTCCAAATAGTAGAATATTGGTAATAACGTGGTATAAAATTAAAGGCAATTAAAATTCAGGCAAATTAGAGCGTTTTCACATGCGCCAATTATTCTGCGAACTGCGTTTTGGGTCCAACACCATCGCAAAGCAAATCAACTTATGCGAACTGTTATTATTTGTATTATGTTCTCTACTCTTACAAATCTGTTACGACGCAAGTCGCAGCTCGCAGAATAATTGGCTCATGTCAAAACGCTCTTAGTGCGAAAAAGCGCGAACAAGAAGATTCCAGGAAGTGAACCAATGTTAGGCATACAGCTATGAGAGCATCTAATAAATATAAACTGGAACACGCCACGACACACAGACTAACACATTGGATTACTAACCGGCCACTGCTTATCTGACCCAAAAAAAAACATTAAGAATACGGTGACTTTTCATCTAGCTGTCTTCTTTACTCTATTTGCTGATAGTTATGGTTGGTATATAGAAACGAACCCGTGTGTTCAAACCATATGGGTATGATCGGTTTTTCAAAACAATCTACAGCGCATTTTATCATTTGTGGGGTGCAATGCACTTGTAAAACTGCTCGGCTTTCGATTTGTAAAGCGTTAGGACAAGTGCAACATCAACGCAGCCGGGATAGCTTGTATAAAACTTTTTACTTAAAAAAAGTTTTTAAAAACAAATTGTTTAAATCGTTTTGTTTAAAACATTTTGTTTGAAGCACTTTATTTCATTTAAAAAAAAAATTGGTTAATTAACAGTTGCCAGAAAGCCAAAACATGGAGAAACATGTTTCCAGAAACCATAAGCCAAAGTTCCTATTTGCCAGAAACCTAAAACACCGAATACAATTTAACAGAAATCCGAATTGCAACAAAAACACATTTTTGTTTGCTCATAAAACGATCCAAATAAAAGACAGGTTGTTGTTCCTTGTCTAGTTTTTACAGAATCTGAGCAACCAAAAGAAAAAGCGACTCCTAAGTCACAAATTGCTAGTCCGGCCAAAAATAAAAGTTTATACTTTCGTTCTACGATTTTTTGCCTTAGTTATCTGATTCCATCAATATCATTTTATCAATGAAAAATCGGTGGCAACTTTGAAGTCGATAGCATAATTTGAGTGCTGCAAGAATTTTCAGGTCAACTTCTTACACATTACAATGCGTGCACAATGATTACCGCAAACGTACACAGTTCACCGAATCTGACACTCACAATTTCGGTTTCATACATATTCTAGTATTTGTACACGGTTAGATGGATGTTGTCTATTTACAATTAGCGCAATTTTATTGATTTAATTTAATTGGAACGAGTACTAATAGAAAGAATATTCTGGGAAGAAAATCAACTAGCCAGTGGGGAGGCGAAGCTACGTCTTTCCTCAATAGTCAGCTGCTCAATCCTCTAAACCATATCCAAGAGCATATGCAGCATTTCTTAGAGTATCGAGCAGAAGAGTGCCTATGCACAATTCAGAATCATGACATTTGGCGTAGACCAGAAATCCCACAAATGGAGAGATCACAATTTCAGTTCAGCTCGTAGTTATGCCTCAATAATATTATCAATTTTATTATTGTTCCATTACAGATTCGCGACGAAACTTAGTTGTCTCGGAGTTTCTGTTACAAGAATCCGACGTGGAAATGGTTTCCTCGCATGAAGCTGCGAGTATGGTAATATCTAATCTTGGCAAGATCGTCCTCGATCGACATATGCAATAGCTCCTGCCATTGTAGCCATAAATGGCACTACAGAGACCGTTTTCGAACAAGTTGGCGCAACCGATTGCAAAAAGTAAAATAGACTCAAAGGTGGCAGTAAATGGACGAAGATTACTCATGCCAAATGTAATGCTGCTCAAATTATGCAAGTCTGCATTCCGCCTCTTTTCTTGGCCGGGCCGAGAAACGACCGGATGATTCTGGCAAAAGTACTACCTATTTTTGTCAAACCAGGCGATGGTTGGTCGAATAAAGAAATGCAACGGCATTTTCAGAAAAGTAAGTTATCTTGCACAGTGCACACCATCTTCGACATACAGATAAAATAACGGGGCAACCAAATGAGCAAAGCTGCGACATCTCTATTGTCGCAAGAAATTGCTGTGAAGTAGACATGTATTTCATCAATTCAAAAACCATATGTAAAAGGTGTTAATATTAGCTTGTTGGATTGTCGCATGGGTTTTAGAAACAGGGGGCGTTTAGGGCGCTTAATCGAGGGCGTATGTGTACGTTGCAAACTCGCGCGGTTTCCTATGTGTGTAGTAATTAAAAAGCTCGGATCACACATTATTATTGCTTCTGTATACATGGCTGACAATAACATGAGCCCTTTACATAGGAAATTAATTATTAGGTTGTGATGCTAACGCGCAGTGTGGATCAGTTCCAATATAAATTGGAGGGGTCGCTCGCACCTATCCTATATCCTGTGAAAGGTATAGGATTATGGGTTGACATGTAGCTGATAGGATTAGTCTGACCACCGCTATATCATATATGACTTAAATTCGGTTGGAGATTCTCCAACTCGATTTAGGAATCCAAAGCGTACAGGTGGACCGTTAACGCTTAATGCTAAAATCTCGTCTGTATTTTCAACAGATTTAGTCACATTAAATCAGTACAATAGTTTGTTAATAGAATAGAAAGTTGGTCTTCTGGTGAAACTGAACACAGCCGATTTCATCGACTAAATATATGCCGATGATATCGCTGTAATGATCAATTGAGACCACAGTGAGCGAAATGACCACTCGAAGGATCAGGGAAATTGATAGAAGGTGCGACATTAATGTGCTTCGTGTAATTCGGTTCCAAGGATCTCAGCGAATGGCATGAGGGTCAATCACTTAGACTGGCTAGGAATATCAAGTACCTAAGAGTTATTATTGACAAAAAAACTCAGTTAAATAGCTCACTCTTAGAGTATGCTAATAGAAAGCCCAAAGTATACGCTTCTTGTGTAGAAGAAACATAGATAAAGCATGAGGTCTAACTCCAAGGGGCTACACATTGGCGTTACACTATGATTGTCTGACAAAGTGGTCTGAATATTTTTCCAGCGCTTAACGACAGATTAAGTGCCGCTGACTACTACGTTCAGAGGGAATACGAGTTTTTAAAGGTTACAATATAAAAGTGCCAAAACGAAAAGAAGCATCGGTATTCCAAACTTTTGAGGCGATTATGTTTTACACAGATGGCTCGAGAATGGAAGATAGAGCTGAAGCTGACGTCTACCGCTCACCGGCTCACCGGCTCATCTCTGTCAGGGCCCCTAGATAAACACGCTACTGCTTTTGAAGTGAAGTTCTTCACTATCAAGATATGCTGTGATACAATAGAACTCAGTGCCATATACAGGCGGCAGCAATTCGTTCACTCGAATCATGCACAGTAGCGTTACGGCTTCTGAGAAAATGTAAAAACGCCATAAGGCGGCTCTGAGAGCGTAATTTGAGCTGCTGTGGGGAATTAAGAATAGTTGATAATAAGATGACGAAACAGCTCGCCAGAGAAAACACCGAAAATACGGTGTGTGGATATTAACATATCTTACGCTCCTTTCTTGCTGAATCTCATACTATGGCGAATGCAAACAAGACAGCAGCCTGTAAGCCGCTGGGCTTTAGTAGGACGTAGTTGAGCCTCACAATTGGTGTCCGAACTAAACTCTGTCGAAATCTTTCTTTGATGAGCATAGCTTTCAGTGTGATCTGACCTGCTTGTGGTACGAAGGAAGAGACAGCTGTCCATTTCGATTATGTCTATCCAAAATATGAACAGCTCAAAAGGCATACTTTGAGGAAAACCGAAGGAAGCCTGGTGAGGACCAATGCCTAGACTGCTGGACTTCATCGTGAAATCCAACAGACTCTAACATAGAAGCAGGGTTTTGCACAAAAAAATTTGCATGTGCGATGAGCATTCGCTTCTAATTTTCAAGGAAACATGAATCTTTAACTCTCTCATTTAATCACTGATGCCGTACCAAAATTACTATGAAAATATACTATTATTTCTGTTGTCGTTTTGAACCCTATTTGAAAATTTAAATTTATATTATATGCAACTTCAAGAGATTGGTCTTCACTTAATCCATTTTTTTAAATATGTATTGCATTGACATAAAATTAATAACATTGCAATGAAATGCTTTGAATAAATTTATGTGTATACTCGAAATGTAATGTTTACCGAAAAAAAATAAGTAATAAAACTATTACAAGTTTCTAGCTTTGACAGAAAAGCGCTAGATGTTGCTGACGGTGATTAATGAACGTGGTTTATCCATTTCAGATTTCTGTATATAGCCATCTTAGATGACACAGCATCTCAGCAAAAAAAAAGAACATATTGAATGGACTTGAATGAATCAACCGTCTTTAGCTGATCTTGGTAGGTCGGTGGAGTACCAGCGCATTAGTTGCTGGTTCGACCCCAGTTCAAGATTTAGACTTTTTTCAGTAAAAATTACATTTAGAAATATATTATTCGCATTTTCGATCAGAAAAGTCGTATTAGTCCCCAAAAACCATGACTAATAAAACCAATAACATTGTCTTTTGCAGGCTGCTGAAAATATCTGTTTGATGTATGTGGCTTCATCCGAACCATTTACATGTAAATTTAAAAGTATGTTTGTAAAATAATCATGGACAACATTAAAATTATTTAATAAATTTTTGTTATTACCTTAGTAGATGACGCCCGAGTTTTCAATGATGCCGAATTTGTATGCGAATGAGATTTCGTCTCCGTGGGTGCTGTAGTCGTCGATGTGGTACCAGATGCATTTGTTACATGGTCAGCGGGCAACGATTCCGGCACAGTTTGTAATGTCGTTCTCATTGTGGTAGACATTGTGTTGTTTAAAATTTGATCACACTTATAATCCGTAAATAATTTTAATGAAACTTTTGTTGTTAATTCACTTTTTACTGCTATAATTTTTTTTTTGTTAAAGTATAAAGTTACCTTATTTATATTATTTATAGTGTGTATATATATCTATACAATTTTATAATTACAACAAAATTTTATATTTAGATTATTTAAATAATTATTAAATTAGGATCACATAAATTTATGTACACATACAATTACTTTTCTTTTATATTTACATATATTTAATATGTATATAAAACACAAAACATGTTGGCTTTGAACTTTTTTCGATTATTGAAATGAAACAAAACAAAAAGTTGTCGTATGTTTTAGGCAGCCTTTACAGATGTATGCCTGAAAATAAAGTGTAATACATATAAAAATTAAATTAAAAATTGAAGGACTATTTGAAATAGAAGATGGTAAATAAAAACATGTGGGTGCGCTATAATTGGTTAAATGAAATACATACTCATAAGTTGGTTTACTTCGTATAAAGAATATTGAGAGCGAGACTAGAGACTAGAAAGATGAGGGCCTGGACAAAAAGGGGTATTTTTCCATTAATTAAGATACGTTTTGAGACTCGTGACTGTCGAGAACATAACAATAATAAACTTTTAATTATAAACGGTGTTGCGTGTAAAAAATATGTAAGGTTCAAAAATTAAAAAATTAAAAAAAAAAAAAAAACTAAACGTCGGCAAACAAATTGTATCAGCTTTAAATAGTGCGTCAGCTTTAAATAATTATTATAATTAAATATATTAAATGTCCCCTTGGGTGTATCAATTCTTTTTTTTTTGCCTTTGAAAATATAATTTACTATGCCTAAGCATAAAACCCAAATCAGGCTTTTCGAGACAGAAAATAGATTTGGAATCGAATACATTTATGAATAAACAAAACAAAAACAAGCAAATATTTTAGCGATAACTTGTGGCGTCTAACTTTGCCATACAAAATATTATTACATTCTTATATAGTGACAATATTAAATATAACATTATGAGCCATCAATTTACAATTTGTTTCGATAATAGTTATATATCGAATGTAATATGCAAAACATCATAATAACTCAACTAGAAATGTGAAAATTCAAAAAATGGCTGAACTACTTAATTATCACCTAGCACTACAATGAAACTTATTTTAGCTCAATTTTTTTTTTTTAATTTAACTTATGTTTAAAAGTTCTCAACTAAGTTGTTTAAGTTGTATACATACACCACTTATTATTACAAGTTTTAGTTACAAATAATTATGATATAGATTTAGACTTGGAATAAATATCAAAAACTTTATAATATGCGGTATATGAAGTCCAAAAGTAGACACATTTTACTTAAACATTTGTGTTCGACCTGATAATGCAATTATAATTTTAAATGGTGAAATGTCGTATGACATGATAATGATTTTGCTTGTGTCATACCTTATTTACAGCTTCAATTTGTAAATACCGACGAAGAAATTCAAAATATCTTAATAATAAATCCAAGACTTGATTCTCGAAACATATGGAATCACATAAGAGTTTGAATAGTTATAGTCGAACGGATTACATTGCATTAAAGCGGGTATGGTTGTAACCGCAGGATGAGGCTTCTAAACCATATCATTCACAATTATCTTCATTGTCCACCTGTAACTAAAAATCATTGTTATTACATTTGTCAGTATTTATGGCTACGAATTCTTTGAAAGAAATATTTTATAATTTATAAAAATGATGTGCTATAATTTAAGTAATATTAAGTATGAATTAACAAATTTTAGCATTAATTCACGAACTTATTGATGATAATATAAACCTGATGAAGCACCCAAAAAAGTGGTGAAACATAGTCAGGCATACGAAGG
Organism: Macrocera vittata; assembly: GCA_024741295.1. Classification (NCBI taxonomy): domain Eukaryota; kingdom Metazoa; phylum Arthropoda; class Insecta; order Diptera; family Keroplatidae; genus Macrocera; species Macrocera vittata. Next base: position 3,721 of record JANTEX010289583.1, on the reverse strand, counting down.
TGTTTTAATTAAAAAGCAATCAGAGACCAATGTTCTGCTGCCCACAAAAGCGAAGTTTTGGATTAAAATTAAATGGTCGATAGAACAAAAAGCCTTTCAATTCAAAGACATTTTTAATAATGGTTTGCCTAGGTCGCGCGAATATTTCACATTGTTTTCACAGTCGATGTTTCGTGTCATATATATTTTCACCATGAATCTCATAAAGTTTAAAAACTGATATACTACACAACAAATATGTTATGTGTGTACATTTTCTGTGCGTTTCATTTTTGTTAATAAAATGTATTTTTGTCATATCTTCCCTAGAATGGTACTCTTGAGCCACTGGAAAACATAGTGAATGACTTAGTAAATCACTGTGTAGCAAAATACATTAAATTATTGCTACGCTTCTTCTCAACGCCAACTCACATTACTGTGAGCGACTATTTGATTTTATTGTTGTGAAGGGTTTAGATATAAAAATGTGGGCTGTGAACCTTCTTTTGTCATCTCAGTACGTAAGGGAGTCATCGACATAACTATCTATACGAAACACCACCAATATAATACATGACTAGAGTTGTCCGATGTGGTCTTCATGTCATATCACAGATGGATAACTTTCAGCATTTTCACCTTTACTTTTAGAAATCCTATTGAGAAAATATCACAGGGAAAGCAGTTGCCGACACAAGAAAGTAATCTCAAAAACATCGTCTTTTTGACGGTACTCTTACTTAGAAAGATTTCAAAATACGGGATAGAGCATTGTTCTAAGCGCTACATCAGCATGCATATCTTTCAGGCAAATCCACTGATTCAGCTTTCCATTAGACTAAAGGAGCTCTACATTCATAGAAATTGAAGGAGCCCTTTAGTAGAATTAGAGAAGATCTTGTTTGTCGTGAAATCAAATCCGTCCTTGTTGGATGTATTTTAACCATGTTAAGGTACAGGGAGATTCAACTTGAACTAAGCGGTTATATGGTCCTGGAGTGGCGTTGACCGAGGATGCGCAAAGAAGCTGTATCGTGTCTAGTTTTGTAAATTATGGTGACTCTTTTTTCTTTAAGTTTAAGTTTCAAGGGCATTAACATCCTACTGGCCGTTTACTTCGAACATTTATTACAAAAACTAATACAGACGATAATGTGCTGTTAGTAAAAACAAATTAAACGAATAATAAATTTTAAATATAATAAATACTTCAGAAAAAAAAATAAGAAAAGAAAAAACTAATAAAATACAATAATGTAAGGACATATGGGAAGGGCTCGACTCGAGAAATCCTCAAATATCTGATTGACACACGAGTGAATTCAGCGATAGCTCCGCAAAATGCAGGAATAATCTGTGGCGCACAAAAAAGATGAAAATGATATTATACATAAGCGTCACATTAATGACCATATTCAAGAAGCCTCCTCAAACGGAAATTCAATCAATTACTACATTCGAATTAAGACGAATTTTTTTAACGATAACTAAATCACGCACTAATATTCCAAATGTTTCGCCACAGATATTGAAATCAAACAACCAGGAAAGGTCATAGAAGGCATTTACCATACTATTGATTGGACCTAACAACTCGTTGTTTATTTTGGAAAACTCTGTAAGAAAAAAGCTTCGAAAGCGAATCATGCGACTAAGGTCATTGATGTCTAAATGATCCAAAATGTTAGGAGTATTGATACGATCTGATAGAAGATCAAAAATAAAAAATGACATGGCATAACGTAATTTTATTTCCAACAGTTCTAGAGTAATAACCATGCAACGACCCTTATATGGAGAAAGAACAAAAGATTTTCTATCCCAACCGAGATGCCATTTGTCCATACATGGAACTTAAGGTAAAAAAAAACCAATTTCATAGATTTAAAATGAAAAAAGGATCAACATTTTAAAGTGAAGTTAAAAAATGTAAAACACACAACTAATATAAATAATTCCAAGCAGCCCAACAAGAAAACGAAAGTACAGCTCTCATTGTATACTCAACATGAACCCAAAAACAAATACAAAGGGTAGATAGCTTCCAAAATCTACTACAATTTTGACTTCTTTCAGCCGGTAAACGATCTAATAGATTTGTGTGTGGCAAAAGGCATGGCAGCAAATGATCTAAAGGCAAAATCGTGCCTTGATTTGTTATCAAATCAGCAATAGCACTCAGGTAATTCATAAGAAACTCTTTTAGAAATATCGTGAATGAAAATATATCGTGTGAAATTTTGCTGAAACTCCCTGAAGAACTGGATTAGACAGGGATCTCTATGTTGAAATATTCAAAGTACGATATGGTCCACGACACTTAAGCAACTTAGGCTAGCACACCAGGGATACTGTCCAATAAATATCAATACGCTAAAAAACGAAAACTTTACCAAATTTTGGCAAATATCTCGAGCAACATCTGATAAACATAAAAGCGCAATTAAAAAATGCCTTCAAAGACGAGTGACCACTTAGGAAAGCAACGAAACTGCTTTAACAACCCATTCTTTCTATTAGAAAAGCGAATGATGAATGATCCAGAAATAGCATGGGAAACATGTTAATTACTGAGTGCTAAAAAATATGTCAGCTAAGAGCCAAAGATAGCTGACAATATTGTTTAACACCATACTAAAAATGAGATTTTCCTAGTCAATGAAAAGTTTCTCAAATAATTTTCCAACCAGGCAAAAAATCAGAGTATTTCGAGTCAAATAGGCCCATAAGCTGGCTGCCGAAAGTATTTGAAAACTTGTTTTCAAAAGATTGAATCAAGTTTTGAGTTTCGTCAGCATCATTCAACTTATTTTATATAAATTAAAACAAAGATTACCACACAACTTACAGTTGTGTGCTTAGAACCTATCTGTTTATAAAGCTTAGGTTTTCCTTGATACTCATTTTGGCAATATCTCCTAGTCACTAAGCTGATGTTTGCCTAGATCCCTATGCCTTTTTTTCGAAAGTGTGGAGTATTCGCTCGAGTAGTGGTGGACGGTCTTCTTTTCATCTTCATCCTTACAGCTGTGACAGAACTAATTGAGGGGATTCTTATTTTGGCGGCGTACTCGCCAATGGGCTAGTATCCTGTGTATACCGCTGTTAGTCTTGATGTGTTTTTTTGCGATCGCTTAATACGCTCTCCTGTCTTATTGATGAAGAGATTTTGACCTTTTTGTATAGCCAGTTAATCTGCTCGCTCATTCTCCTCATATCGAAGAATTTTTGGCAATACCCCTTCCACGACGGAGGTAATGATTGACGTGCATAATCCTGGTACCAGAACCACAAGGTCGTCTGCGTAGGCCATAGCCATACACCAGCTGACTCTAGCTCCGGCCACGTTTCTGCTGACTTTGTAACTACCAAGATCCTATTGTATCGTTCTTGTTCTCAACATGTTGACAATACAGATTATCAGCTCTACCTTTACTCCTTGGTAGAGAAGCGCTTCTCTGATTGCACCTGTACGATGTAGAAGACGCTTTAGATATTTAAGAAGGCTGCCAGCGTCCATACTAGTGCAATGCAGTGTCCGGATTTAACCCTAATGTAAGCATTTTCCAATAGTATGATATACTATTGCTTCGCTAACAGTTAGTTCCCTCAGTAGACGCTCTTTAGTACGAAGAATATCAGAGGCATCATTTGCAAGGGGCTAGGGAGGTTTTGGAGTTTGAAAATGTGTAAATGCTTGTATATATATATGTATATTAGTTTCAAATGCCCCCCCCCC
>JANTEX010289472.1:0-11254 GCA_024741295.1 Macrocera vittata | reverse complement strand
AAGGCAAAATATCTCGGCCTTATTCTTGACAACAAACTGCTATGGAATGAAAACATCGCAGTTAGATCTCTTAAGGCGAACTGTGCTTTCTATGCCTGCAAAAAGTTGTTGGGTAACAAAAATGGGTCTAACTCCAAGCTATTGTGCCGCTCATATGGCACGCGTGTGACCTTATTACGCAATCGAATTTCTAGAAAACGGATAAGGATTTGTGTTGACAGTCAAGCAGCACACAAGGCTCTATCAAAAATAGAATTATACTCCAAACTTACATTGGACTCGAAAGAAGGTTGTCCGTAATCGTAAATGCACCACTTCAGCACCTATTCAATACGGCCATCGAAACCCTAAGGCAAAGTTCGGACTACTGTTGGAGAAAAGCTGTGGGGAGCAAGACGAGCAAGAAACTCTGGCCGGTCTTTAACTCGGCAAAACAAAATCTCTGCTATCAAGAACCAAAGCGGATTGCAAGGTAATCTTGGTTGACCTCACGGGACTTTGTCTATTGCGAAAACATGCGCAAAGAATAGGTCTCGCGACGTCTGATCTCTGTTCACACTGTGAAGAAGATGGCGTGAAGGAATCAGTAGAACATGTTTTGTGTGACTGCCGAGCTCTTTCTCGCCGTAGATTTTCCTGTTTAGGGAGTCACTTCTTTAATAATCTGTCTGAAATTGCAGAACTCCCAATCTTAAGAATAAGCAGTTTCTTCAGTCATCTAAAGTTTTTCGAAGCCGAGCTGACGGTTCAAACCTAGCGGGCTGTTTTGTTGAGTCACAGGTTTTTCTCATAAGTATGTTGGTTTGCTATGCACCCTCCGGGCCAATGATTGGTGCTTCTCCACCGCCAACTCTAACCTAACCTTACTTATAACTAAGTATGTTAATATCTATTTTTGAGTGGTAATTCATTGTATATACAGTCACATTGCCCTCTAGTTGGGTTACCATATGATTAGCGTTGCAACATTACCGCAAGTATAGAGTACAACCTAGTATTACTGACCTTTACATGTGGTTCTTGTATTAGTATATTGATAAGCGTCAATAAGAATCTATGTTTCTATATTGTTATGTATCGATAAATATAAAAATATATCGATAAATGACAGTATGTAAGTATAAGTATGTATAAAATCTATTTGTATAGATAAGTGTCGATATGTATCGACGTTTAAGATCACAACGCAAAAAGATCCGGATTATATATTATGTATAGTCATAGGGTTGTCCCCTAGCGTTGATGACAAGGCAAAAATACTGTATCGATATATGATATCAATCCCAAGCAACACAAAGAGGTTAGTCATTAGATGTGGTCGACACGACAACGTAAAGACTCTTTCTTGAACCAAAATGGTGAATTATAAAACGACGTTGGCAACTGACTACGTGAAGACTACGTTTCGAAGTCTAAAAATGGTCAGAGTCACATAAGGATCACATCACATAGTCCTTACGTAGTCAGTTGCCGACGTCGTTTAATAATTCACCATTTTTGGTTCAAAAAAGGTCTCTACATAGTCGTGTCGACCACATCTAATGAACAAGATCTTTGTGTTGCTTGGGATAAAAATGTGTTATTGATAGGAAGGGTGTCCTGTAATGAACTCGGGAGAAAGTCTGGTGTTATCGGGAAGTAGAAACTCATTGACCTAGATAGAAACTTAGATGACTCCGAGCGAGACTCAGATGACCACGAGAGAAAGCTGGGTGGCCTCAAGAATGACGCGAATGGCCGCGAAAAGTGTTTAGATGGTCTCTTTGTATACCAAAAGGGACAAAAGTTGTCTCTAGAGAGACTTAAGTGACATCGGAAGGTACTCAAATGGTTTTAAGGAAAAGCCTATACTGACAGGGTGTTCTTGGTATCTTGGGGCTCGGATATCTCGGGAGAAACTCGGTTGTATTCGGTCGAAAGGTACTCGTGCAGTTTTGATCGAGAGCGACTCTGTTGACCTTGATAGAGACAAGAGTGGCATCGGGATGGTCTCGGGATGGTATATATCAAAATATTTATACATTCTTGTTTGGTTGGTTGGTTGGTTTCAGTTGGGGTGCTATGTCTGGCTCCCAAGTAGCCGTTTTGATGCCATAGGACCTACAATTTTTAAGATGGTATCCGAAACACCCGGTCTTTAGCTCAGTTATGTAATATAATTCTAATTAAAACTACGTATGAATATGCATATCAGAACACACAGAACTCTACTCCAACTCATTAACGCCTACTGCGTACAAGTTTAACATCTGATTACTTTTTTTTTTGGATAAACGTTGCTGTATAGTATAACACTTTCGTATATGTTCCATTCAATATAAAATGTTGAAAATCAGCGCGAAAATTGAAACTGAACCCTATGGACCTATTGTCTCCACTCTTTACTATAAATAATATTTACTTTTGGCAAGAAAAAAAATTGACATTTTGTATTTCACAATAAAATATGAATAAATAACCAAAAACGTGAAAACAATTTCAATTATTTTTCGAAACAATTAATTATCCGCCAGTTATATTGATAATGAATAATGATATGATTGAGCATTTATCGCACTGAGAAAACTACATTCTGTTCCAATATATAACATATTACTGGAGCAGTACAATGTTTCTAAGGTATTTTGCGTGGATTCTAATGTATTTCTCAGAGTGCATATACGATACACTATATATACCTTAATTATACTAAATGAAATAAATTATGTAAAACTGCTATTGAAAATCATAGGTAATCAAATATTCATTGCACAAAGGCAAACAAAAATATTTTCGAAACGGCGATAATGATGAAAATATTAAAATTAATTATATGGTATGGCAGTATTGGGTGTATAAATAATTAAATGTTCATCATTTAAATAAAAATATGCAAATTTATTCATTCATTATACGTACCAGTAGCATAAGCTTCTCGTATTCCTCTTCCAATGAGCTGCCATTAAAATATCGTTGTCTTGAATTAGTATCCGGAAAATAAAATCCTTTGCGGCATACACATTTGTACGATCCTCGGCGAAAACCAAGACCTAGTATTGGTTCACACTAAAAGAAAAACAAAGAAAACGATTGCAGGCATTTAATGTTTGTCCAAATAGCACATTAATTATTAATATTTTTATATAAAGTAAAATTAAATTAAAGGTGTTTAAATATAGAAAATGCTTAATAAATGTATACGAATCTAAACTATATTTTACGATTTTTTTACCGTCAAATTATATTAATAAATAGATATGTAGGAATTGATATTGTGGAAAAATCAAAGATTAGTATCGAAGACGCAAAATCTTAGAAGGGGTCAATCAATATTATTGCCACTATAGCATATAATAACCTAGATGGTGTTATGGAAACATATTTTTGCTAAGTGATGAGTAGATGCTTGCAATATTCTCGACTAAGCGCACAAAACTAGTTATTCCATGATTATTCAAATTTTTCATTTTTATAACTCCTATTTTATCTAACTTTTTTACTTTTCTTTATTTAAAAAAAAATGAAATCTTCCTAACGATAATTTTAAACAAAAACCATGTAAATTCGCAACATTAAAAGTAATAATACTACTGTTTTAAAAAAGTTGTCTAAATCAATGTAGGTATAAAATAAAATTACACATTCCAATAGTACGTTTTTACATTTTTTGCGTAAAATTACTATAAATAATAAGTTAGATTACATCTTAAAACATATATAATATTTATACATTTAATTAAATATTTTTACACTGCTAGTGTAGTTTTAGTGTACCTGTAAGTAGTTTAGTGCAGAATAAATTGAGTAAAGTTACGCATTAAAAAAATATATTCACAACTTTCATGTAAAATTACTATTAATAACAAGTAATATTACTTCTGTCAGTATATATTTTTTACACATTTTATTTAGTAATTTTACACTACTAGTGTAAAAATATTCAACTTTTCTACTCAAATTTCCACCTACTTTAAAAGCAGCGAAATTACACATCTAATATTTTAGGTAATATAAAGAGAAAATTGATTAAAACATGTAAGTAAAATAAAATTACACATTCCAATTTCCAATACTTAGTACGTTTTAAAAATACTATACTATAACTAATAAGTTATTTTATTAATTTTATGTACGTTTAATTTAGTACTTTTACAAGACTTCTGTAAATTTATTGTACCTGTAAGTAGTTAGTGCAGAATAAATTAAATAAAATTTCACATCACAAATTGTAATTTTTTACTATTTTCATGTAAAACTACTATTAATAACACGTAAAATTACATCTTTCAGTATACACATTTTATTTGGTAGTTTTACACTACTAGTAAAATTTTGCTGCACTAAGTAATAAGTAAGTTGACTTCACACTACATTAAGTAAAATTACACATCACTATAGTAACTTTTAACAATTTTTGTTTAAATTAATACTATATTATTAACAAGTAAAATTCAATCTTAAAATATATATTGTTGGCACAATTAAGTTACCATTTTTACAATATTGGTGTAATTTTACTGTTCTGGCGCAATAGTTTACTAGATACTATTTTTGTGCAATAGAACTATATCACGGATTATTGTATTTTTGTGCACATTAAATTACAAGAATACAATCGTTTTACAAATAATCAACAAAAAAAATATCTTACATTTTTCAAGTGACTAAATTGGTGAAAGTACACGGAATGTATAGATGTGATATTCAAAATGTTTAAAATTACAAGATCAAACTATAATTACAGATTTTATATTGCAAATTTTTTACATAATATTTTATGCGTACGAAAAAAAAATTAGATGCTTAGAACTAAGCTAAAACTTTAATTACCTTCAACATAGGTACCTAATTACAATTGCTATTTAAATCCAAATAGCTCCTATGATTTTTTGTTTAATTTTTAACAAAAAAAGTTCACATTTTATTTCTAAGCGAAAGTCTGACAAAATCATGCATTGGATAAGGTTTTTTTTCGCAACTTTTAAGAACCACCTTGCTAATAAATTGAAGTGATTGATCATAACTTGCTAGTACATCATTCTAAGAACGTAATTATATTCAGTGTGACTTGTCATCTGTGTCATCTAGGACCCAGTTTCCATTAAATTCACAACTATTACAGAGTGTTTATTACTATAAGTATAAGCATTTATAATAATATTATATGAATCCTGAATGTATAGTAAATTAATTGTTCCAGATATTATGTAAATTAATTTCCGAGTGAAAAACTTGAAAAATATTTTACTATTCACTTTTTTATTATAAAAAAAACTACAGCAATCAATTTCACTGTATTTATGCTTTTATGTTGTGTTTTATTATCTGAATCTTTTAAAAACTTATTTACAAAACCACGTGAAGAAAACTTTTATATAATATTACATCGCATATAGGTATAATGTATTATAGAGCGGCCGGTTTCTCAATCTTCAATACATTTTCTGCTCTTCTTGTATAATATTGCTTGGGATATATATAGCACTGCTATATCTATATAAGTAGAATAAATAATATATATATATATACAACGTGTATAACTATACGATTTCATACTGAATTTACCATGCGCACATATAAAAACAAGCTGCAAACTCTTGTAACATTATTATATAGCGACGTAGATCAAAATAAAATAAGAAAAAAAAATTATATAAAAACCTTACATTACAAAGTGAATATGGTTATAGCTGCTATCTACATTGTACCTTAACCTACTATATATTTGTATATATATATTTATATGATGTGTATAGTGGTTAAATACATTTTATTTTTTACAATAAAAAAGTTCGAACGTTTTTGTACTTATCACAGAATATTGTTAGTAATCAACATACATACACGTCATATATTTGCTTTTGTGTTATTGGAATTCAATTATAACAGATATTACATTATTCAATTGTTATAATGTGATTTGATTAACAGCAGGAAAATTTAATTACATATTTATTATCCTTAACATATTTAATTGCTATGTTTGTTTTTCATTGATTCTGTTAAAAGGGTTTGTATAGGATGAGTGAGCTTGTGCACTAGATCTAGAACTAAAGGTGGTGTTAACTTTCTACAAAAAGAGACATCTAGAGACATCTAGACGAGTTCGCTCTTACTTCAATACTATTTGTCATAACTAATTATAATAGATCAGATCCTAAGATTACTTCTTGTTTTTACTTTACAATAGCTATATGGTTCTGTTATCCTATTTTACGAATACGGATTTTCGTTTTATTTTAATTTTAAATCTGAAACGTAATGATTAATTTTGTAAAACATATTTCATAAATTTTATATTAATCAAACCAATCACATATGTAAAAATGTATTGTCTAATTTATCAATAACATTTTCGTTTCGTGTCATAACATTTTTAATAGCGTTTTCTTCTTAAATTTATTTTGTCGTATGTTAGGTAGAATACAATATTTATACAAAAGATAATTATAATTTTGTATGTCATATATTTACGTATACATATATCAAAACCACTATAATCTATAATATAATGCGTAATTCTAATAATGTTTAATTTTATTTCCTCGGTCTTTTATTCATTATGGAATTATATCATTAAACAAAGAGAATTTAATAAATTATTTTGTGACATTGTAAATTTTTTTATACAAAGTTTTTATTTTACACATAAATACCTAAATATAATATAATATATAATACAATTTTTCTGTTTGTATTTGTTTTATATTAAAATGCATTTGTCAAGATACAAAAGTATAATATATTGCCTGCCTTTGCAATGCATAGAAAAGGCTGCAAATGGTTCCCCTAGGTCACGTGAATCTTTCGGTCGAGAGAATATACCGTATTTCGGATTCACTACCTCCAAAATACACCAACACACTGAATTTTATCCAAATACAAAGATAATACCTTTTTAGGATATTTTATTTATAGGAGGCTTATTCGAGCTTAAATCGTCTTAGAACGTTCGAAAACGAATTTTAAACACTTGTCAAGAAAACCGTATTGTTGTGGAAAAATGACCAAAACCCAACCCATACACAATACTCTGTGGAAGATAATACAATTTTATTTATTTATTTCAAAATGTGGATTAATGTAAATTATAATAACAAGCCAACACTGTACAAAGATAAAGAAACTAAAAAAAAAAAAAAAAACAGTGTATATACATGGCTACGCTGCTCCGACCATATTTAAGTTGGTGATATATATTGATGCTAAAGAGTGTTACTTCAATTGTCAGCAATTAAAATTATAGCCGATAGATGATAGGTGCCAAGTGCTAATTTGTAAATAAATAAATACCATATATAAAAATGTACAGCCGACTACATGAACAATTATGTTTTAGGTTTTTTTTTTGTATGTCACAAATATTTTCCCAGTGTTGTCAAATAATCTTCACTCATAATATAAATGATAAGCAACGGAAAATAGGTGTGAAAGCGTTTAATGAAATATAAAATCACCTACATCGGTACCTATGCGAATTTGCCACAAAAAGGTGCAAAGTATCTGCCTGTGTATTTATTACTTGCACTTTTGCAAGTGAAGGTGAAGGCAATTTGAAAATAAAACTTATCGTGTAAAATTGAATAGCGCGCGTGTAAACAATATATATACAGACAGTTATTTATATATATTTAAACTACACACAATTTTTCATATACGAAATAAGCATTATATAAAAATACGAACAAATATGTGTGTGTGTGTATAGTGTGTACCTCTAAATACAGTTCACCGAGATCCCGAAGATGAAACAGAATAAACGAAAAAGCCAGCATCGCTTAAAAACGCATGCGCATATAAGAGCGAAAATGTACCTGTGGATGTGAATATGTGTGCAATATTTCTTTGCTAATAATAATCTGTTATTTGAAAATCAACGAATAAATTTCATTTACATTATTGAGTATACACGTATAAGTATTTACACATTGCATATACATATTTTATAGTAAACATAAATATTTATTTGTGTAAAGCTATAATATGCGATTGTTGTTGGAAAAATATAGAATCTAGTAACAAATATGCTTTGATTCTTAGCAATTATCAAAATAAGGACTTTTTCAACAGAAGGGCTTAGAATTCGCTTAATGCAAAAAAGACAAAATAGCAAATTGTCCAATATTAGCAATGCTTGTTAGGCTATCAAATTATATTTTGACACGATTCGCTAAAGTAAGTAAGAAAAAAAGCAAATCAATTAACGTAATACCTATGTATAATTGCATGTAATTTGTATGCTTGGCGCGCGGCGTAAGTACCTACAATACGCTATATACAATCATACATGTACCAAATATAGGCGGATGCTTTGTTTTTTAATATATTTTATATACTTTCTCCATCTCTGTAAAGTGCAATATAACAAATATATTTCTTTATATAAGTATATATAGTGTTTAATTGTATGTCAATTCTTGAATTTTAAATGTAATTAATTCAGCCTATTTAAAATTTACATTAAAATATATGTGAACGAAGAATATACCAGACATCGGTCTGCAAAAAATATTTTTAATTTTATTATTTGACACAAGTATGTAGTTTATGAAATCTAACTGTCATTTACTATAATTTTTGTTGTTGTTGTTGTCGTTGAAATGGTGCGAGCAACATACTATTCGATTTTAGTCAACGTACATTAGGGTGTATCATTAGAGAAATATAAAAGTGGCCTAGACTATTTTCTGCTTATGTTTTGCAGCTATTTTCGTACGGATTTTCATAGTTAAAACGGAAATGATTCGTAATATTTCACGCTTTTTTTGTGTGTTGTTTTAAAAATATTGAAGTCAGAATTTTTGTAAAAACTAAATTGCCATTTTATTTTTTAGACTTAAACAGGGTTGATAAAAACATGATTTTTAAACAGTTTTTTTTATTAAAATCCGTTTTTTTTTAAATCAGTTTTTTCATTATTGTCTCCAAATAATTTTAATATATTTTTTTTAAAAAAACGACACGACAAAATCTTCGAATAAGTATAACGATTTTATTTTCGTTTTCAGTTCTAAAAATCCAATTATTTCAGCCAATTAAATAAAAGTCTTGTAAAAATACGACATGAAAATAAATTTGGCATTGGCGCTAGCAAGATATGAAAAACAGCGAATGACTTTCATATTCTATAAATGTATAACTACAAGAACTGTTGACGTTCTGAACAGGCCATATTCCGTAGTTAAGCTTTTAAGCCGCAACGATGAGCGTACATCGGATAGCAATGGTTTGTTCGCTATATTAACGAAATGAAAGAGATAAAATGGAAAACTACCAACCAACCTAAAAAACAAACAATGAAGGCCCCATTATGGGTGCTGCATAGCCAACAACGAAAGAGAAAATTGTCAATAGGTAACCGGAATTATGAAGCAAGTCGCAAACACAAATCTAAAGTCCTTTTTCATAGCCGACAGAGATATATGAATGGGTTTACCAACGGTCACTATATAATTTAGTGTATCGGCGCGGAAGTGAGAAATGAGCGTAGTTTTCGGTTTTACTAGGTGTGCGATATACATTTGCTACCAACTCTGACTACTCCTTCTGCGACAGGTTAGTAAGCTACAGCTTCGGGCGATCATTCTAACAAACACCGAGTACGATTAAAACAAACACACAATCACAAACCAATCCAACACCATTTTCGGCCATCAAATCAATTGAAAATTTGATCTTGGTGCTAAAAGGCTGAATTTAATAGTCTCCTGCTTAGCGACTCTAGAATATTGCATTTTTATCGACGTTCTAAAGAAGTCAATCTTTCACAAATCAGATCCGGAGGACAACACTATGACATTTAGCTTGTTAGTACGGTTGATTTTTTTTATTTCTCTGATTGTGTCTTTTCCTTGAGATTTTGACCTTGCAGCTTATTTATTTTTGCTGAAATCAGGCATTGAATTGCTTTAAAAATTAAATGAAAAATTTTAATGTTAAGACCAGAAATTGAGCCAAGAGTTTTCATATCATTGAGAGAAACACAAGCAACTGTGTCGTAAAAATCAATCGGTGTTGAATTGTCATCACAAATTGTTGGGGTTGAATTGCATTTTAGCATTGGAGCCGCTAAGCTCCAAATTAAATTTTCCAAGCAACAGAAAGAGGATGGTTTTTGGCCGTATTCTGAACATAAATTAGAAAAAGTCTAACAGTCGTTAAATGACTATATAGTTGTTAACTAACTTTTTTCTGTTATAGTTGTTAACTGACTCCAGGACATAACCAACTTAGGCAACGGTTACGTGACATCGTCTAAATTGGCCGTATTTTTATTAAAACGACACCACGAAATCTCAAATTCTTTTGACGACGTCGCTACGAATTCGGCCTGCGATCAACCTCTTTCTTGGGCTTAAATTATTTTTAGCCTCAATTCGATTCAATGCTTTTTATGTAGTGACCATTGAATTGCGTTTATGTTATCGCAGTTTTTCCTGGCTTTTTTTCCGTGATCATAGAACGAAACCATTCCCGAAATCTTGGGATTGAGCGGTTATTTGTTCTCATTAAAGTTAACAAAGTAAAGTGTATTTTTAGATCGTCACCCTTTAATCGATTGGATAACAAAACCAATTCAATATAAGTTATGCGAAGTAGAAGTTTGTTAATCAATTGCATATGATGGTGAAGTCTCGTTGAAAATAAAATTAGCTCTGACTAGTGATCTGTTACAAAACTTTGCTCACGACTTAAGCAAAACAAGGGGGTTGGTCGTTTACCGACGTCGCGTCGGTTCGACTAAAACAGACTTTATTCTGGATCCATAAATAGGGAATCCTTTTAAGTTGTAAAGAAGTCTTTAACTGACTATGGTGTCAACAGATTACGCAACGACTAAGAAATTACCACGTAGTCTGTGCATAGTCAATTGACGTCGTCTAAATGTCGGTTGACGACGATTTTATGACTTAGAAAAGGTGTTTTGAATCGTCGTTTGGAAAGACGGTAGTAATCTCGAATTTCAACATAACAGCGAGCATCTGATTGCTTTCGACGTTTTGGTTTTAAGGACTCATGCTTTACCTTATTAGTCCAGTGTGTAAATCTGTGCTAAATATTTCATTCGAGTAAGTTTTTCGACCTCCAAAATCAGGTCAAACCTAAAAGTTAGAGACGTAAGTATAGAAGGAGACGTACAAATTCTTCAAACTATACAGCAAGACAGTGAGCACATTAATACATAGGTACAGATAATATCGCGGGCACCATATTGTGAAGTTCTTCTCTTGGTTTTCCACACTAGGAGGTTATGCAACCTATGCGCGTCAATGGT
>JANTEX010289361.1:0-11257 GCA_024741295.1 Macrocera vittata | reverse complement strand
TTATAATAATAATCAACGATCAGCAGTCAATCAACCGAGGAAATACTAAAATGGAAATTTGTGGTACAAATGACCGTGATAACGAAAATGCACTGTTTAATGATGAACCGATTTCACCGATTTATGCACAATCACCGACTTTGTCGCATGGCGAGTAATAATTTTAGTGAAGCAATCAACCGACCAATAATAAAGCATTTCAATCTTCCGACCGAAAATATACATACATACATACATACAAGAACCGTATATTTACGGGCCAACAATAGCCAACAAATACCAAAGGAAGTACCATTTCAAGGATCCGAAACAGTGTCTATTTTGAAACTAGCCGATACAAATTTAAATTCTCGCAAAGACAAATTAATTTTTCAATCTATCAAAGTAAATGACACGAAAACATCAGCACTCATTGTTACAGGAAGTAATAGAAGGTTGGTTCGTGAAACATGTGCATTACGCCATGATGGAGATAGAAAACCATGTTTAATAATTTTGAATGCATTCGCGGGTGGACAGTTTGTATGTACAAGAAAACAGTCGAAATTGACGGAAATACTTTTAACTAATTGTCGACGATGACCATTTACAGTATGACGTTTTACTCGGTATTAATACTTCTTTATGTCATAATGGTTACCGTGTGATACATGAAGATACTAATTGCTGGATTGAAATGATCAAAAAAATGCCAATCGATGAACAACTAACTGAAAATGAAAAGCAAAATATTAAGTTTGTACTAGCTCAGAAAATGTTCAACATCAAAATTGAAATTGACAATGAAAACTGATACTCCCTATCGCATAGCATTTGCAAAACGACAAATGGTACAAATTATCACTACGAAATTACTTCAAGGCGGAATAAGACGACCATCTACATCCCCGTTCGCATCACCTATTGAGTCACGTCTCTGTATTGATTATCGACAGTTAAACAAAATAACTTTAAAACAACAGTTTCCAATGGCAATTATGGATTATCTGTTGATGTTTATGTTTATGTTTATTTATTCACACAGTACATACAAAGGCAGTAGTATTTTACAACCACTATAATTAGCCTTATTACAACCTATTTTTACATAGGCGGCTGTATGTACATTTGGTATTACAAATTATTACATTAATTTTAAATTCAAATTTTTTTGTTAAGTAATATATCTTAATACGCTTTTTTAAAAATTACAAAACA
The DNA here is from genome assembly GCA_024741295.1 of Macrocera vittata. Lineage (NCBI taxonomy): Eukaryota > Metazoa > Arthropoda > Insecta > Diptera > Keroplatidae > Macrocera > Macrocera vittata. The sequence continues at coordinate 10,060 of JANTEX010289361.1, read as the reverse complement.
AAATAATCAGAAGTATGTGCATAGAAAAAAGTACAAAAATATTATTATGTAAGAAAAGATCAGTTAAAAATATTCATAAATAAAAATTTGGAAAAAAGAAAAAAAAATGGTAAATTGTTGTGCTTATTTTTGAGCAGGAAAACCACGGTTTATAAATTTGCCCTGAGCGCCAGGTCCTTGACTAAATCCTTATGCTGCCTCAAAATAGCGTTGCCCAGCCGTGAGTCCGTTGGTGGTATTGTATATAAAACTCAATGTTGGTGTGTCGTTATAATTGTTTATTATTCGTTTGTCCAGTGTGCATTGTGTTACGTATGGTTGTGCGTAACAATAGATGTGTATTTAATTGAATGATAATGTTACAAATTGCCATTAATTTTTTTTGTTGGTTATCGACAAGTTTTATGCAAATAAAACATTTTTAAGGAATATCTCTCAATGCTGTAGCTGAAAATTAATGTTCAAATTTTAAGCCAAAGGCAACTTTTCCGTGGACAAATTATTATAGTGGACAAATAGTATTTAAAATGACTGACTGTACTAACCAAACGATCCTGCAACAGGAAGAGTTCTTTAATAAACGATTGGTTATTGAAATGTTACTATATGTCTTTTTCTTCCGGAATATTTTCTGACGCTTGAAAGTTAGTAAGTGCTGTAGTACAGGGACTGGGCGATTGGGACTAATCTTGATGATTTCTTAATTAATTTGAAAATTTGTAAACACTTATTATATCTTTTTTATATAATTTTTTCATTTTTTTCTTTTTTTTCTGACTACATATTTGTTTTCTTCAATATTGAATAATTAAATCTTATATTGTAATAAATTAAATTTGTTTAAATTTTAATCAACTAAGCCACTACTTTGATATCTGTGTAGCTGCGTGCTGTTTGTCTATGCTAAGTTTGTGTTAATTCCCGCTTTATTATGTTACCAGATAATGTTTTTGGCTACTACGGTAGGTTTTTATAAATTCGGCTCCGCCAATGGATCTAACTATAACTAAAACTGTTCTTAATTCTTGCTTGTGTAGGTGATATTTTGGATGGGATAAATATACATGTCATGATCGACTCTGAAAATTGGTTCAAGACTAAACATTCAAATACATTTGTGAGTATTCCTGGTTACACTATCCATAGAACCGATCGGATGTCAGACCGGTGGGAATGCCGTTTATATTAGGAATAATTTAAAGGATAGAGAGGTGTTTAACTTGATCGACTGACATATGCTCCGAAATATTTTTTATGAAATTGATTTTCCAAGGTGTAAACTACTTCTTGGAGCTATTTATGAGGCATCTTACATTGAAAAAGTGGAAATTTCGATCAGATTCTTTGCGATCTTGCCTGTCGCTATGATGACATTTTCGTTATAGCCGACATAAGTGAGAATCTACTGCTCACGACCGGACATTTATGTTTTGGACGAACTTGTGGTGTGTGTCGAATGCGTAAAGTGATTGCTACATATGGCTTGGTTCACGTGCCACAAATTTTGGATAACTTTTAAATTATTTCTCAATAACTATGTGGATTAAGTGGGTAAGTTTAGGTAGATCAAATCAATTAATCAAACATGCTAAGCGCAAATATTTGGGCCCACGTTTTAACCAATAACTGGGGTCCAAAAAGATCTGGAATAGTCTCCGGAAAATGGATATTGTAGCTGAGAGAAAAGTCGAATCTATATTTGTGATGCCGAGGACTTTGCTGCTAGATTTTCGACCAAGCTTTCCTGCAGTTTATAAAATGTGTTCTACCAATAACTTTGCCTGTCATTGCCCATATATTTAATCAATGCTTAACAACTTCCATTTTACCTTTATTATGGAAACATGCAAGAGTTATACCAGATCATAAAAAAACAAGGACTGTTAATGTTTCTAACTTTAGGCCAATATGCGCATATTGCCGGGCACTGTCGAATGCACTTGAAACAATGATGAAGAAACAAATGATGGCATATCTCTCTTCTCGATCCATGCTTCGTCTTCCACAAGCAATTACAGGAATGTTTAAAATTCACAATCCTTTTATAAAACCAATTTCGTTTAAGCAAAAGTTAAAAGCGATTGAGTACTCATTTTAAAAATTCATTATGAGTATTGATGAACACTCTGAAAACTCCTTATATTTCCCGCCAGTAGGCACCATCGAGATAGGAGAACTTCTAAGGAACATAAATGTCAACAAAAGTGTTACACTCGATGGAATAAGTGGAACCGTTCTCAAGAAAAGACTATGTTGCTACATAAATAACAACCGCTCCCTTTACTCACATCAGTATAGGTTTAGAACTAGATCCGGCTCACACACGGCCACCTTTGAACTTATCGACAGAATATCGTCTGACATGGAGAGTGGTATGAAAGTTAGTGGACTCTTTCTGGATTTATCAAAAGACTTTGACTGTGTTGACCACAGCATTTTGATCAGTAAACTGAATTACGCTAGTGTGAGGGGAACACCCTTGAAACTCTTTGAATGCTATTTAAGGGAATAGATTTCAGTGTATATAAGTTAATGTCACAATTAGTTCACATTTGGTGGTTTCGGCAGGATTTTCACAAGAAAGTATTCTGGGTCCGATACTTTTTCTGATATACACCAATGATCTCTACAAGCTTCCATTAAGAAGAACTCCTTATTCGAGCACAGATGACTCGGCACTGTTTTATAGTAATTCTGAGAATTGAAAGAATACTTTAAACTAAACCAACTGAGTTTGAACATTTCAAAATCAACACTGGTTCATTTTGGTGGAAAACATGGTGTCTCAATTGATAATTGTTGTCAGACAATTGGTAACATAACAATTATTGCTGTTAAAGCCGCAAGTATCTTGGTTTGATACTGGACAGCAAACTCTTTTGGAGAGAACACATTGTCGACCCAATTTCAAGGTCGGCGGGTATTCTTACCAAACTCAGATAATATGAACCGGTTTCTGTTTCGTTGAATTAATCTTGTCCTATATTCAAATGTTTATGAATATGTATCACTATTGCATCCACCTAAAATTATATTTATATATCATATTATAACAATGAAATGTTACTTTTGAACTGTCTACAATTGCCAGCGATTGTATTGGAAGGGGTTGAAATTACATGTTCAGATAGTGTTGTTAATCTATGATTGACCTAGAAATGAAGAAAACAAATAAACGTTGCAGGTAATGAAATAATTTTTGAATATATGTATATGTATATTCGAAATGTAATTTTTAAGGAAAAAATCCACAATCTTGAACTGGGCTCGAACCAGCAATCAATGGATTGGTACTCCAATGCTCTGCCAATTGAGCTACCAAGATCAGTTGACGACTGTGGACTAATTCTCGTTTAAACTCGTAATATTAATGGTCAGATCAGCATGCGGTGGAGTTTCATGCTTCAATGGTGAAATACGGTTGGCTGTAATTAATCGACTGCGGAAAATGACACAAGCCACTGAATGTCAGGTGAATTATAGATATCTAAGAAATCGGATAACACAGTTAATTCGGACTGCGAAAAATCGATTTTACTCCCCGAGTTTTAATCCAGCGCTTAGCTCGAATGCGGTTTGGAAAACCTAAGAGATTTGGGTCATGTTTACTGCCGAAGAGTGCAATTAGCACTTACGGTCTATATGAATCTCTCCATATAATACGATTTGCGATTTGAGTCCAGGCACCCAGAACCTTTGTCGTTTTCATTTCGTGGTGTAATGGTAATTGAAGTTGCTAAAGCCATTTTGGAGGTTAAATCGAGTGTCGTTGCTCCTGATGGTTTGCCGATTGCTTTTGTCAAGATAATGCTACCAGTCGTGCTACATATATTATTACATATTTGTTCAATATGAGTATAACGCGGTTGATTTATTCATCAATTAGGAAAAAGAACCAGATTATTCCAAAAAGACAAGAACGTAAAATGTCACATACTTTCGCCTGATCAGCATACTTCTGGCACTGTCGAAGGCTGAAGCGGCAAATAATGGCGTATCTTACACCAAATAGCATTTCAGTTTCAGTCGAGATTTCGGCTAGGGCACAGTATTTTCACGGCATTGCTATGCGTCACTAAAGATATAAGAAGTAGTTTGGACCGGAAAATATGGGTTATAGTGTTGCTGCTGGAATTCTCGAAGGCCTTCGACACTGTAAATCACGACATTTTGTGTAGCAAACTTAATAATTAGTTTAAGTTTAATAGTACAGCTATTGTACTCATTTCTGATTATTTATCGGATCGATTTCAAAGCGTTTTTATCGGAAATTTTGAATCTGAAGCGGAACAGGTTGGTTCTGGCGTTCCACAGGGATCTGTCCATGGACCGCTCTGATTAACGATATTTGCCGATGATATGCAACTAGATGTAGAAACCAAAATGGATAACATTAATGAATTTATGACAGATTTTTTGGTGATCGAGGCGTAATACGCTAAGTTTGAATCCAATAAAAAACCAATTGCTGGTTATCTTGAGAAGCGGAGTTGAGTTGACTGTATCTGAAATTGTACTCGCTTGGGTACTGGAGCAAGTAAAGGATTTGGGTATTTTCTTAATAGTCGAAGGAATGATCACTGTCGCAATGTTTCGCCTTTTTGTGCCAGGTTATATCTTCTTAAGTCGCAATTATTACCACACTGTTTTTCTGGTAATCTAAACGCATGCGTTATGTACGTGTGCCATCCTGTCGATAATGTTAGTCGGGAGCTTCTTGGTTGTTCTCTTTTCGAATATCATTAATATAACATACATGTATATGTTATAGCTATACCTTGTCAGTGAGAGTGTGGTGGATTAGGGGTCGGGATCTATGGGCGAGTGGGTATTGGTTCGTCGTCTGGCAATTGTGTTTGCATCGATTGTGGTAAGCGTTTGTACGCCTTGATGTGTCATGTGATAACTTTACTATTTACTAACTATGTATTATTATTTTTTAATCATGTATGTACTATGTTGTCATATAGGTGCATTTTTCGTATTATTTCTTATGTATAGGTTATTTAAGTAGAAAGACCGTTTTCACACTGAATAAACGAAATGAAATACAATTCGAAATAATAAATATGTCTGTATATGAACGTTTAACAAAACTTACCCTGAGAGCAATCTGGCCCTGTCCAATGCCGTTCACATATACACGATCCACTCTCCAGATCATACGTTCCGTGCTCTGAACAACCTGGCAAACATTGATACACTTGCTGGTCTACAGTTCCACAATCAACACCTTGCCAACCGGCCTTACAATAACATTGTCCGCTAACACAGGTTCCATGGCCTGAACAAGACGAATCTACGCAATCGGCTGATAAGAAAAAAAATATATATATGTATATTATTCTGTATTTGTTTGATGTATCATAAAAAAGTAGCAATATAAATCTGCTTATAATATATGTATATATAAAATTTTGCTCACGTTGATCACAGAATTGTCCTTTCCATCCACGTTCACAATGGCATTCGCCTTCAATGCATCGTCCATGACTGGTACATCCAGGCACTTGACATTCACCCGCCGGGACATCACATTCGGGACCTTTCCAACCCTCTTCACAATGACAAATGCCACCGCCATAATGACCATGTGACGAACATAATACTGGACAAACACCTAAAAGAATAGACGCAAAGCAAAGTACACACATATATATTATCTATTTTTATACTGAAACAATTGACTAAATTGGGTTAAAGCTACATAATACGGTTGGTACGTTTTTATTTCTTCTACGGACATACACACACAGTGCATATACATAAATGCTCTTCTTTCACAATCTTTCAATTTTTCCATGTTATTTTAGCATTCAGTTGAACCTTGTTTTAAGAGCGAAAAGGTGTCGCAATGTCATATGGTCGTATGTTACAAAAAACCTAGATGGTAAATTTGTAGATGGTGGATGGTATCTAGTAGATGGAAGATGATAGATGGTAGATATTTTTAAATTATGAAGATACACATTTAGAAAACTTTCCTTTAAAAAATTTCAGACATCTACTGGAATTTGAATCCGTTTATAAATTTTTGTTTATTCTCTTTTCCGACTAGTTAGTCAAGTTTTATTGTTTAGAAAAGCGAAAAATATTTTATGGATTTAACTTGAACAGGTCAGCTATTTAATTTAATTTTTTAAGAAAACTTGTATACTTAAGATTTTTGAAACATACGACTATATGAAATGTTGTTGGTCGATATTCATATACGTTTAAAAAAGCATGCCTTTTTCCTTTATAAACAAAATACATCATATTGTGTAGTAAACATAAAAGCATTTTCATTGGTAAAGTGATTTTTTATTAGATTTAAAGATGAACAGTTTTCGTTTAAGTTTTTTTTTGTCGTATATCCATATATACTAAACAGACGTATGTAGTACATCTTATGTACTCGTATCTCTACTACTAATTTTTCTAAGTCCTTTGCCGCCTCTTCTATTTCAATAATATTAAGAATAAAATATACTAAATAAAATACCTATATATGTTATATACGAGTATATATATACGATTTGATTTTATTTAGTTTTGAAGTTGTACGAAATAAGTTGTATTCTCCAAAGGAAACTCTTCTAGATTCTATGCTGTGTCTTAATAATGTTGACAGAAAAAGGAAAATAAAATAAAATTTCCTTTGAGTTTGTGTACACATACATTAAAATTTCCATTTCTATATGCGTTTGATTCAATGGCATGGGTACACATCCTTCACTAGATATATAAATATATAGGTGTATGTAAGTATGTTATATTTATATTGTATATAGGTTGTCAATTGTATAGAAGAAGGAAGAGAAGTTGAACCAATTTGTTGTGTTGCCACATTGCGGTAGAACAGAGCAGTTATTTATAACGAATTTTGTTTAAAGATCTAATTAAAAATTGAGGAGAGGAAATCGAATGTCGACCTATACAATTAAGTGTTTAGTATATATATGTATAGTATAATATAAAGATTGAACTTTATTCCGGAGATAATATATTTGAAATGTGTATAAGAGAAGAGTAATTATTTTAATTGGACAACAGCTTACTGTTTAAACAAATAGGATATGCATTAAAAATACATGGTACCTCTACTAATTCTAACATAGTAAGACTACACAAAATCTATGTAATTAATTTTATATCCATTTCAATTTGTATACTATATAACATATGTGTACTTACTTTTTGAACAGTCAGCCCCTTGATAGCCATCAATACAATCGCATTTGCCTAAATAGCATGAACCTCGACCGGAACAATCATTTGGACATGTCGTACTAACTCCTTCTGCTTCAGTTACTATCAATGTTACACTATGTGCCAATAGTTCGTCATTGTATACGGACAGAAACCATCGACCCGTATCCAAATACTGTAATAGGCTAACATTAACCATCATTGTATCCATATCGAGTGTTGGCAATGTATCAGATGACGTTGATAATGATGCGACTGCCGACAACGGTGACACTGGTAACGATGCCGATGATGATGATGATGATGATGATGATGATGCCGATGCTAATGACGACGACGCAGACGACGACGATGACGACGACGATAACGATGAACGCTTTGAGATTATATGTTTTTCATTTGGTGTAAAATGAAAATGCTTTTTGAAAAATATCGTCGACGATGTTAATGTTGGATTTTCATCGAAACCAAATGGCACCGAATGGTTAATTGTATGGCCATTGTTATCGGTCGCAAAAAATGCATTTGACTGTTTATAATCTACGCTGAAATTGTCCGCGTCTATGCTGTTCAACGAATTGTTCGTATCACGTTTTCGTCGTCGTCTCAGTCTGTTGTCCACTCGACCACCCTTGATGAATTCAACGAAATCGTACTGCGTGACACTTGGCGCAACGTTACGTCGTCCATAGACGGCAAAATTGGCGCCCCACGGCAGCGTAAAATTAAATCGAATAAATGCTGGATGCTTATTTTTGAATTCTGAATTCCAGAACTGATATGGAGGGACTGTCGCATGATATAGTTCGTTAAATTCTCTTAATTCTAATACAGGCCATTTCGATTGCGTTTGTTGGGCCTGTTGTGCGATATACTGTTGATCTTGATAGTGATTCGGTTGCTGTTGGGACAGGCTACTGTGGAAACCACCGCCTCCGCCGCCGATGCCATTTTGATGTAATGTCGTAAAGCTATTGTGATCGGCGGTACTTGTGGACAGTGATTCTTCGGTGGGCAATTGCGTTGAGCTGCCGTCAGCATTTTGTGTTATTTGATCGTGCGTAACAGATTTGACGTCCTGCACTAATATACAGTTAGCCGGATCCATTGTGGGTTTCATTGAGCTAACTGCTAGAAAAAAAGGAAAAAGAAATGGGCATTGGTTAATTGATGATGGCATTTTCAGTTTTTATGCAATTTGTATAATGATTACTTTAGCCATAGACTTTACCATTTATATATTTGTGTAAATGTACAATATTTGTAGAGATGCATTTATGTTGAGCTTGTGCATCAATTTAATTTAAATGTATATATAGACGTATAAAATTACTTGTGCAACTCAAAAATCATGCAACGTCTCATATATGAAGGGGGAATATGATGTTTGGCATTAATCCTATTGGAAATATGAACACAAGATTAAGCGTCTATTATTCTCAATACATAGTTTTATAAGGAGACGAAGGTAAAATACGTAAATATGCATATATCATATGTAATGTTTGTATGGTACATGTACACTATGCATGTGTTTATATACATCTAGTATTAGCATACTATTTTGAACACATATATACATATATATGCGAAATTATTATGCAAAACTCGACTGAAACATACCTACTAAATAAAGTGCATATAGTGAAGATAATTTCTTAGAATGCTGTCTGCATCACGTATCCAAGTAAGTATATAAGTATACTTTACTTAGGAGGAAACTATTTATTTTCTTCATTGTAAATGTTTTAGCATCAATTAAATTCTGTTAATTTTCATGTAGTTTCTAAACATTTCGTTCATTAAAACTCTTTTTTTAAATTTTGAACTTAATCTAAAAATTCTAAAAGACAATTTTATTTTATGTGGCGAATTCAGATTGTATAAAATATTGAGTGTCGATATATTTTCATTAGTATATGTATACATATCGAGTATTGCGAATATACGATATTTGAATTCTTATCTTTAATATAGTTACCGGCTTCTGTCAATAGACCATGTATTGCATAATTTAGGTATCTCGAAGCTCGAAGTAATATCATATGCAATCTTGAGGACTTTTGTAATATGTTTGCCTTTGTGAATGTTGATGTCTGGGCCTGTCATATTCATAACACAGGTTGTTTCATATATACATATTACATACGTATATACATATGTATATATAGATGTATGGAAGGCGCAAGAGAATGGGAAAATTTCCGAATAATAATACTGTTGTGAGTATAATATTACAGGATCTTGTACTTTGCATAAGTAGATTAGGTTTTACGTATGAGAAAACCTTTGTACAAATGTATAGACAGTGTATGTCTGGATTTTAACCACCATGCATATATGTTGCGATTACTAACGATATGTGCATTTATAGGGTGGCACTATCTTTTATATGGAAAATCTAATCCGTACTCGAATTTAATTGACACTGCATAGAGTCATATTCAAAGTTCTATGTTCTCAAAATGCATCTAAATTTACTAGATTTTAGTTAAATAAATACTTTGATAGTGGAAGTGAATACCTCAAATGTGGAGTGGCAATTTAAACCAAAACTCAAAATTCGAATTGAAGTCAACTCGTTTCTGGAGGAGTTTGCTATAAATGTAGCAAGCTGTTGGAAATTATTTTGTTTTGGAGGTGCGACAGAGAATTTTAACTTTACAAAATGTTCAAACTTTTTGGTTTTCTAAATACGCAAATATTTATATATTTAATTTCATTATTTTTTGTTTTAAATGTTTCGCTTAATATTTTACAGTCTTGCGCAGTGCTTATGATTGATAATGTTCTTAGCCGTAAATATACAATCTTCTTTTTCTTCAAGATTTTATAGATTTACTGTTTTAACTGCTTTTTCACAATTATT
>JANTEX010289250.1:0-11263 GCA_024741295.1 Macrocera vittata | reverse complement strand
TTGAAATTCTGAAGTTATATACAAAACTTCAAATTCTTACATATGAATACACTCCTACGTTCGATTTAAAAAAAATATATCATACGAAACTACTGTTTTTCTTCTTTTTTCGGGAAATTTTCTAGCTGTAGTCATTTTTGAAATGGAAAAAATAAAGGTTTTCGATCCACTGTAAATATTATCATATAATTCATGACGAAAGAATATAATTATATTATGAATACAAAAAGTCCCGTTTAAGAATATAAGATATAAAATACAGTTTACAATTTTGAGTATAAGCACTATGGCATACAACAAATAATAAGTATGCGTATATTGAAATGCTGTTTTGGGACCCCATCACCCATACATATTTTTGGTACACTAAATTAATTAATTTCTCTGCCACTTTTCGAAATATTACACTTGCACTGATATGTACAGACCATTTCGAAAATATTTAATTCATCAAAACTGTAAATTTAATTTGTACAAGTAGCTATACCTATGCACTTTTTGATTTTAACTTTAATTTAAATTAATGCATCAGATCTATTTTTCTATTCAAACAAACAATTTTAAATTTGATATATAATATAGTCACAAGGATTAATGCAAATAGTACTTACATGTATTCATCCTCCAGTTTGATGACTGAAATATATGTATCCTTTAATAAAATCAACAAGTATAAAATACATTTATTCGAGAAATATATATATACAAAAGATCAATGCATGCATATGCCAAGTAACATATATTTCTATAGAAAAGGTCCTGTAATGGTTAAACAAAATTTTGTTTTTTCTTTGGGAAACAGGAATATTGTTATTTGAAGACATATATAAATATTTGAATACATAAAATGATTCAAAATTGTCTTACAGAGGCATATCAGGGGTCAGTTCACAATCATAATATCTCATACTCGTAGATGGTGTTCAGTTTGATAAAAAGCTTGTTGCGGCGCTAATTTATTAAAATTAGGAACCATAACTTAACTATACAATAATTCCAATCATTTGTCCTGTGAAATTCAAGCGATTTGTCTGCAATCTTCACATCCAACAGATACGCCGCACACAATTAAGATCCAAACAAAACCAAAATTTTCCGAATGGAATTGTTTGTGTAGTTGTAAGGCAGGCAATGGAGGAAGATGCAAACATATTTTTGCATCTCTGCTGCAAATATTTAAGTAAGTGTCAAAATACGCAAAATGAATAAATACTTTTCTTTCGAATATGTATTTATAGATTTATCTTCCATTATTCAAGGCATCCCAAACTGGAGATTTTAACATCTACACAGACGCCGCAAAAATGGGGCAAGGAGGCTAAATTAGTGTCGCAAAAAATTCACGCACCCGGACGTATTGCCGAATTTCCTGATTACAGCACAAAATATCAGTCGATCAACCTCAACACAGAATCAAATAATGAACGAGAGGCACTCTTTTGGAATCTCATTACCGATTCAGATGGAGAAATAGATGAAAGTACAAGTATTGGCAAATGCAAAGCCCGTATGCGATTAGGATTAGCAAATAATGTCAACGAAAGTGATTCATCGTCTTTTGCTTTGCCAAAATATTTATTTTCATTTGAATCGGTGCCATACCTCAATCAACTGTTTCAAGGTGATTCATGGAAATGGAATCTTCGTTGTGGGATTTTTAAAGCGAACTGTGTTTCATTATCAAATTTTTATGAAAAAGAAATATGTGTTGATGCTAAGAAATGCTTCAATATTTGCCAGTACACAATTGAGCAATCAGATTCTATATACTGGTATGAAGAAAGAAAAAAACGAATTACGGCCAGCTCATGCTACAATTTATTTACATACGCTCAACGAAGCAAAGAAAAACAAGACTGGAGCAAAAAAATAACTACATATTTCAAACCGGCACCAAAAAATTTGATAAATTTTGGAATTGGAAAAAAATATGAAAGCGACGCCATCGATTTATATAAAAAAATAACAAACAACGATGTGCAACGACTGGGTTTAGTTATATCTCCGTTTTGCCCATGGCTTGCAATGTCGCCGGATGGTCTTTCAATTAAAGCAAAGGCTTTAGTTGAAGTAAAGTGTCTTGTGAACAAAGCCAATGAATGCCTTGAAACTGCTGTGAACTCGCTAAAATATATGACAAGTCCGACTTCTGACACAAAAAGTTGGTATAGTTGGCCAAAACATTCTTTAAAAGAACGTCATGTGTATTATGCACAGGTTCAAGTAGGAATGTATCTTCTTGGTGTTGAGAAGTGCGACTTAGTAATTTATAATTATAAAGATAAATCTTGCGTAATCGTTTACGTCCCTTATAATGAAAACTTTACTGGTAATCTAATTCATACTTTGCATCCTATTTATTTCAATCATATTTTGCCTTATATTTATAAAAATTTTACAACCGAGAGAGATAAATTAAGAATTGATTCAAATATGCCTTCTACCAGCAGACCATCAATTCGTTAAAGTGTTATTTGTGTCGTAGAAATATATAACTATATGGGGACATTCATATCTATAATAAAATTAACAAATGTTTATTTGAAAATTGTTTGTAGGTATGTTTTATTTTAGTTAAATAATAATTTTTGTTAAATAATATGAAAATGACGAAATACAGTGCACATAGCCGCAGTAATGCATTATATAATAAAAGTTTCACTCCCGAATTCAACGTTATTTAATTTATTTTCGTAGTATTTTTTAGTCTATTTAAAAAAGTTTGTATCGCTTATGATAGGTTTTCCTAAGTTGACAATCCTACAGATAACAATCAAAATATTGTCAATTTCTTTCATGATACAATTTGGTATTCTATCAGCCAGTATTTTAAAAGTTTTGATCCGCTGAATCACCCGTTCCACATGTATTCGTGCCTTGGCAATATTTGTGTTTAATACAGAATCATCATGGCTTAGTTGCGGTTCATGTAAAACTGGCGGTCGTATTAGTTGAATTCCTATTTGGTTTAAATAAAATACAAAATACATATTCAAAATCGAAGGTCGTATATATATAACATTGCGATCGGTTGTTTTATAAATTACAATAATTAAATTTAAATACCTTTTTCGTGACATTCGTTATATATGGGGTAGCCTTTATCAACCATAACGGCTTCACCTTTTTCGCAATTTTCCAGAACTTTGGATTCCACAAATATAAACTTGTCGGAAGCTCGCCCACCATAAACTGGAGAGACATCGATAATCGTTCCAGCCGGGCTGATTGATATTTGAGCTTTTATTGTATGTCGACCTAAATAAAAGAAAACATATCTTTATCAAATATGTCATCAATCGGACGTCCGATTTTTTAACAACTTATCACTTTCGGATGTAATTTAATTTTTTAATTTTCCTGTAGATTAACTTACTTACCTTTGTAATGAGAATACGATTTAATTCTGCTTGTAAGAAATTTAGGTTTCTGTATCTCAATTTCAGTGCAGTCGCAAATCACTCTAGTATTCGCAAATTTCGGCTTGAAACAAGTGGGTACGTTGTAGTGATTCTCCTCTTTCGAAGGCCAATAAATTACAGGACTTATAGCCGCTTTTAAAATCGGTAAGAAATCAAAAAAATAATTTGATATTGTCAAAGCCGTTATTGAAAAAAGTGGCGCCATTTGCTGAAATGTTAAGTTTACTTTCAGCTTAACAAACACTAAAACTATAAGCAATTTGGTCTCAATTTTAAATTTTTTCATATACTGCTGTGCCGACTTCATAATAAAAACGTTCTGCTCAATTTTTCGTAAAATCAGAAAACTTGGTATACCCGTCCATGATCTGAGGTTTTTTTCGTTTGCCAGACTATCTAAAAAATTAGGCTCGCTGACCTCAAAATAATCCAGCGTATTAACCTGTAACAATATCCATTATTTTCAAGATGGTGAACACAGGTCTAAACTCTACACACCTGTACTGAAGAATCTCTAAATGTAACTGATGAAACACTGAAATTATCATTTTCTGAATCGTCAAAATTCAGCAGTTCTTGTTTAATTGCCTTTAGAACGCGATGCTCGTTAGCCGGATCAATCGTACTCTCTTCTGCATCACTAGTTTCGTCGTATTTAGATAAATTCTGAGTTGGCACAGCCGATATATTGTGATCACAATTGTCAGTGTCCATAGCCAGTTCTGCAATATTCCGGTCGCACAATTCGTCGCTATAATTTGTTGGTGTTGATGATGTGGGCAATATTCTCGATGACGTTGACTATATAAGGGCAGTTAGAATTTTAACTTTTGTTGGACATAGTAATTGTATGATGCACATACCTGGTTTCGACACATATCGGACTTAACATTTTTTATTTTCTTTGGAACGCGATGCTCAATAGCCGGATCACTCGTACTCTCTTCTGAATCACAAAACTCGTCGTCTTTAGGCAACTGCTGAGTTGGCACTGCTGACTTTTTTAGTCGGTAAAACGTTTGATCTTTATTGAAATAAATAGATTAATAACATTTTGGGATTTGCCGGCATTACGTTGTAATTTTTGCTGCTTACTTCTGCTGGGTCCCAAATAGTCTGTCTTTAAGAAGTGGTTATTACATACTCTGTATGTCATCAGATTGACTTTTTTTTCATTTATTTTTAAATTGTAGATCCATTGTTTGGCAATTTTCAATTCTGTAGGCAACTTATGTAGTGTTTTTACCAATTTGTTGTTTTTACAATTTTTCAAAGAACATCGTTTATGTCTGTAGAAAATATAAATTTGACGCGTGCAACATAAACTTGTATCATGATATTTCGCATATATTTTATTGCAAAAGAAAAAGAATGTAGTTATTTGAATACTTACGATTTCATTTTTATTTATTAATTTGTATTGCATCAATTATTTATTTAACTTCTCCTTAAATTAAAATGGCATGAAAAATCACAAAAAAAAAGTAAATATTATTTAGTTTTCGCTACTACAATTTTCCACCGCTTGAGCGCGCTCTCTTTAAGGCATACTATTCTATGCAGACATATTTTGGTTGACAAAACAAATTTTCTGTGCCTTTCCATCTATTTATTTGGATTTACCTATGGTGTACACTTTTTTCATCGAACAAACATATAGTCATATATATTACAAAATAAGTGAACGCGCAGTCTTTCCCTTCTGTCAAAAATATTTAATTGATGTGCTAAAACGACAGGGATTTTATTATTTTGCGCTCTTTTAATTTTTGTTTATTTATTTTTCGCTATCCGAATTCCGAATCCGAGTATCCGACCGCTTGTTGTTCTTGTCTTGACGCGGTCTTCCTAAATCCTAAACCGGTCTGGCGGTCTGTGCGGATCACTGAATATTACTTAGATTTTTTAAAATGTTCGTCGCCTATAAGCAGCTTATAAATTTGTAAACCAAAATAATAAAATATGTTTACCAATGAATATGATGAATCTTTCAATGAATCGGACGACGAACTTCTGCTGGCCTCTACAGATTTTCGAGGTATATACACAGACAGGCCTTAGGCCTAACATAATACACAAGCTCCATAACCAAGTCCGTATTTTTTTATTCCTGTAGATATGCCTGCCGTACAAACACCTTTATCTGTTGCTGTTTTACCTCATTTTACATGCACGAACACCGATGTGCCTTTCAATAATAATTCCTTTATTCGTAATCAAAACTATGGCAACATTTGCAATCAAATAAAACTATTTGATTTCTATAAGATCAATGGTATAATCACCGACAAATTGTTAAATGTCTTTTTTCAAAAAGCCAGGTATTTACATGCATCTATTAATTTAAAAATGAAAAAAAAACAAGTTTCAAATTTTAGGGTCAATATTCAATATCTAGACATATCAATTCGTTCGAATACAATAACGAAAGGACCAAAAACGTTTGCCGATAAGCGAATGGAAGTAACGGAATTATTTTCTATTTTGCTGCAATTGATCAAAGAAAATAAGTTGGATCGTGCGGATTTGCACGATGGTCTAGTGCCAGTGTTACAATTGACGCAGTCAATAGACGTAGAACCGATCATAAAATTACTGGCATCTTCGCACAAAAGCGCTGAAAGTCTAGTAAGCTTATGCTGTTTTTCTAATGGTCTAATGGATTTATTTTCAATAGTTTCTTTTTTCAGACAAAATCACCAGCATATCAACTGTTGCACGGCAAACTGGAATGGCAGTGGTTATACTTGAACATGTTGCTTGAATTTGATACACTGAGTTCAAAGATTGACGTAATTTTAATCATTTTTTTCCGTGAATAATTGATTGGCAATATTTTGTTGCAGACCAACAAACAATTTTTCAACGAGTTTGAAATACAATTGAAATGGTTAATATTGGATCTAATGTCCCTATCCGTTCATACATTTAATAAGGTAACGTACTGTATTGTGCATTTATCTTATGCCAAATATTTATCGCAAATTATTTAACAGTCTAAAATTAACGAGCTAACGAAATCCAGTCCATTTTTGTGTATTTGCGTTCAAGAACAATGGCTACTCGTACAGTTAATGGCCGAAGAACTGGTGAATCGGTCATCTCACCAATCACCATCATTTTGGTCTTTTTTCAATAGGTCCATTGAGCACATGGAAACCCGTGAAAACAGTTCGTATTTAAGTCAAGGATGTCAAAAGCAGAAGACACTGGTGCCAAGCAATTGCGTCCAGTTTTCCGTCTGGCTCATGTCTAACGTTGCAAAACTGCATAAGTATGACAAGAACGGCCAACTAAACGACGAGAGTACAAGAGTAAAAAAACACAATATTAGACTCAAACTTGCTTAAAAAACGCTTTTTGTTTTTGTTTTTAGATTGTAGACAACTACGAATTGCTACATACTGTTGTAAAAAAACAATTTGTGACCACAGATGTTACCGAAGAAGAGTTACGAATACATTTGACATTGATTGCACCACTGATTTGTGAACTATGGAAGCCATCAGTTGATGCTGTGATGATATATTGGGAATGTTTTCATAGCAAATTGAATTCAAGCTTTTATATGCCGGGATCATCTCTGAAACATTTGCCTGTTGTTAAGTAATTCTAATAGAACACATGTTTTTTCATAGCTTAATTTGGTTGTTCTGTTCCATTTCAGCCTTTCGCCCCGTGGTTATTTAAATCAAATCAAATGCCGTTCAGACCTCGACATAAGTGACACAAGTTTCTCGATTTTCTTGCTGCTATTACAGACATCATTGCAACGGTTTGACAAAGGGAATGGGCTGAATCAGGCGAAAAAAGTTTTAGGTATGTGTGTGTGCATTGCCAGTAACTATCAATGACAATGACAATTTTTTCGTTTGCAGGTCGTATTACTGTGAAATTTTCACCGAACAAACTTTTGGCATTGAACGAAACTGGAATCCATAATGTTACATCTTTGCTGATCACGCTAGTGTTGCCATTTCAAGTTGCAGACTACGTAAGTAATTTTGTTGTATAGCTTATGAAACTTTTGATCAAAAATATATAAGAGATGTCCTATTGATTAGACAATCAGTCTGTCTTCTCGTTTTCGTCAATGACCGTAAAATTTAACATTTGTATTAACAAGTCTTGAACAAGATTTTATTACCCCACTTGCTTGAAGTACTGATCTAGAGTCAAAACATATAGACTTCTGGATCACTGACTACTTGGAGATCGCATATCTCTCTGATTGCAACTACCTCTACCTAAAACACAGACGAATTAAGCTAGTTCTCAAATGTTTTCATTTCCAAGTTGGCATTGACAGTTTTTGCCGCAGTCACTGAATATGTCTGAACAAGAACGCTCTGAATGGCATCACACAAGTGACAAATCTGCCGTTTACACCAATAGCGGTAGGATGCATGGCAATTCTGGATACATTTCCGAACCAGATTTCGCATACCAATATCTAATACTGATTACGTAAGTTTGTCATCGGCAGACTAAAGCCACCAATCAAAGTTGTCTCGTGCTCCTTTGGAATAAGCAAATTACAAAAATGATTTTTTGTGCTAACTTGAGAGAAAGAAGAATTAAAAAAAAATATAAGTTGGCTCTGGTACAGCAGTTAAAAATGCTAGCACATTTGTCGTGGTTGGCCCGAGCATTGTCTACACAACGAATCCAACAGGCCACTATACGGATAAATTTGTCCACTGTCGAAACCTTTTAAAAAATTGCCAACCACGGATTTTTCCTTCCACAGTGTGAGCATTGCGTTTATACTTTTCTCTGAGACTTAGGTCTTCAGGGAAAATACCTGCCCCATTTTCGACCCATCCGTGGAGATGTAGGTCTCGTCTGCTAGTTGTTAACGACTTCGCTGTGAATAAACGAAAGTTTCACTTTTATGAGCTTAGACATCATTTCAGAAAATTAACAATGTGTAGCGAAATTCGATACAACTTGAATAACCCTTTGTTTGATTTTAGCCACCATTTCAGGCCATAGACGGATCTGACGGGAAGGCAAAGGGGGAATTTACACTCCCATCCTATACAGATGAGACTGATTATATTTATATTTTTGATCGTCGTAATAATTGCTTAATGCGGTTACAGGCTCATATTCCGAAAATCTCCAGCAAAATCTATGATAGTCGGAATGCAATTGACATCTTGGCAACATCAGCGAATAAAAAATGTTTTCTAAGATCGGCATCGAACAATGATTGAGAAGAGATCCACTTAAATGGTAGGACCGACATGTAATATTTCGCTAAGCATCATCGGGTAAAGTTTTACCCTTTTTTGGCATTCTTCTCCTTCCTTGTTGCCATTATTTTCCTTACTTGTTGGCACACTGAAATCAGCGATCCGCTATGTCAGGTACTAGGTTAAAGAATTTACCGTGCACAATGATTTCACCGGTGACAGGGGCGTGTGATAATTTTGGAGCGGCAGAACATTGTGGGGCGGCAAATAAATGTCTGTTGACCTTTTTTTTTTGGCTCTACAAGTTTCAGCAGTGGACGTAAATTTATTTTTCCCTCCTGAATTGGAATTACGTGAGAGGCAAACAAATGTCTGCCCCGAGCCAGCAAAGTTACCCTTCAAAGCCAATTTCTTTTTCCTTAAATCTTTAAAATAATCGAGCTGAATTCTTTTTTATTTCGAAGAAATTTGAAAATTACAGCAACTTGAGAAGATGGTCTCTGATCTCCGTTGCAGCTAGAAATATTTTGCAATTTGGTAGTGAATAATGAATTTTCAACAGAAATATGTGTCTCAAAGAATTCCTCAGTTGTAA
Organism: Macrocera vittata; assembly: GCA_024741295.1. NCBI lineage: Eukaryota > Metazoa > Arthropoda > Insecta > Diptera > Keroplatidae > Macrocera > Macrocera vittata. The sequence goes on along the minus strand of JANTEX010289250.1, from coordinate 2,048 downwards.
TCCGTAGTCCTACTCCCCTTAGCAAACATCTAGACATCATTTAAGAATGACTCCAGCTAATAATAATGCAACAAATACAAGCAAAACGCCTGATGGTGTTTTTATTAATTGAAAACAAAAAAAGTACACTCAGGCGTTTTAAAACAAAGAATTTTTCTGCGGAGCAGTATCGTCTGGCGGGCAATAGCAAAAAGTCATATAAAAATTATCATTGACAACATAACGTAAACCTAACAAATCTGAACTTATATATGCCACCTATGTTCTTTCAACACGCAACTTTTACCTGATTGACTGTTCGCCTGTTTAGACGTGGCAGTGATGCTGCCATGGTAGTAGCTTTGCCAAGTAACTGTCAAGGTTCTGTCATTTGTGAACAGATTCTTGTAGACTATAGAGATGTATACGATGATGTGTTTTGTTTACCTTTTGAGGTTGAAGAATTGAGAATATTTCATATTTTCGTTTTTATATACATTGATTCAATATGGGTTTTGTTTATAATCGATCTAAATGTGCAGTGAAACTTTATTTACACAATAAAAACCACAACAAGTTTAGATTTTTTCGTTTTCCTAAGCAGATTTATGTAAACAAAAACGAAATTCTCAATTACTTAACCTCAATATGAACTGTCATTTATATCTCTATTTTCAAAAATTGCATTTCAATTCGATTGACAGGGTGCCGTGAGTAATTTTATGGTTTTTGTACCAAAGCCCTTAAACGTTAATAGCTGTAAGCCAACCTAAAACTAGCGAATAGGAAATGAAGAATGTCTTTTATTGACAACTTCCGCCTTGTTGATGCCCAATAAGCTTCTTTTTTTTTTTTGAATAAAATTACCCATATACATCAAAATGAAATCATTCGATGTGTGATTATAATCAAATAAACACCTTCGTAAGTCATACTTGATGATGATTCGTTACCATATCATCGCCTACACAACATAAACAAAACAATAACTTTTTATCCAACATAATTATTGCATAAATGAATTTCGAAAATTGCACACAACTTGAAAAATGACCTATTAATTGTATTATAAATTTGTAAATTTTGTGCTCACGTATCAGTAACATACTTACATATAGATTTGTTGAAGATTGTTCAGCAGCAAACCGATTCAGGTTAAAAGTAAAATCAACAATGTATATACACTCGGTATATCTTCTGTCTGCATTTTAAACCCAAGCGCGCTAATACGAGAGGCATAAACTTTCATTTGAGACATTGGATTAATAACTCTTTTAATACATTTTATCATTCATACTTGTGTGGAGAAGAACGACGTGTAGACCGTTTTGAATGTTATACATCTACCTCTGCATTTATGTAAATAAGTCATAAATTAAACTAACAGATTCATCGATATATTGTTCCGTAATAATTATACACATTAAATTGATTTATAATAACAGTTTGAATGTTAATGATTTGATAAACTTGCCTATGGATGGGCAAATTCAAATAGAAAACAAAAAGAATAAACAAAAAGCTGAGTAGTGATATAGTGTTTGGTTTGGTGCGAGTGTTTGTGACGACTTTTTTACGTCGTCGCCGATTCCAATATTTTGAGTTTTTTAATTTTTTTTCTCTCAACCGGTATTAAAGTCGCACGATTCTTCATTGACCCTTTCAATATCCAAAACTCCGACAATTTAGCAAACGGTCTTCGAAAGATTCCCTTTGCCATTCGAACATCCGCTACACTTTACCGATCGGCATCCAATTTAGTTGCCGTCACAACTGTTATAGCTAACGCCTGTAGTAAGGTAAAATGTGCATTGCATTGGAATAATCAGTTTTGACCAGTTCAACAAGTCAGATAAATCGAAGATTCTTAGTGTGACTGTAAAGTCTTATATTTTTCTAAAAAACTACAATGCTTTGGCTTTTCAAGGAGCATAATTTTATAAAAATTCATCGAAAACTAACTGAGTTATCGCGGTTCCAGCTAAAGCATGTAATAAGGGAAAATGCGCATTGTATAGGAATAATCAATTTTTACCAGTTCAACAAGTCAGATAGATGAAAAACTCTCC
>JANTEX010289139.1:0-11264 GCA_024741295.1 Macrocera vittata | reverse complement strand
AAACGGGCATTGCCGGAAAGATTCGGATAAGTTTTGATTTGATTAGACCACATGATGACACATCAGTTGCGGTCGACCAGTCGCAGAACGAGCAGTTTAATAAGAAACATTGTACCAAATCTAAGTGATTCAGGGAAAAGAATTTGGTTTATGTTAAAAAGTTTGGCCGAAAAGGTTTTTTTTGGACGCCTGGAGTGATCATTGAAGCAATCGGCACCGTTATGTATAATATTTTAATTCAACATCGCCTAATTCGATCACATGTAAATCAGCTCAAGTTACGGTATGCTGATTCACATTCGGATACCAATAATATAAAGTCGCATCCGTTCGATACATTGTTGGGTGTTTTTAGGTGTGCAAAAGGTGGTCAATTCCAAGCAGAAGTGGACATACCAGCACCTATAGGGGTATCACCGGGACCGGCACAGCTACAGGAGCCGGATAAAGATGATTCATCATCAGTTGTTCTGTTTGTTTAGTGAAGTACGAAGATTTATACAATCATACAAAATATAGCCTACCTGTCTAATGTCAGGTTCGCTGGTTCGGTCCTCTGTTGGCTGTCGTCGCTGGCAATGATTTCGACATTCCGAATTCGTATAGAAATTATTCTTATTTCCTCGACAACCACTAAACTGGAATTCATAACATTCGTCCATTCTCGAGTCGTAATACCATCGCGTTGTATTTTCTTGGCATCGTCCATAGACTGGCGGCAAGCTACACGCGCTCTGCAAATGACCGCATGCATTTTCGCACTGTTCGACCGTTTGGAAATTGTTTCCGTTGCCACCACACCCACCATACGCAAACATGTCGCATAGTCCCTCTTGTTGATTGTAATACCATCGGGCTTCGGTCACTCGGCATGGACCCGAATCATATTCCAAGAAGCACTGATCGGAGTCCAGTGGTTCTTGAGCGTCTGGCTGGTGATGTCTTGGCGGTGCAACACTTGTGGTGGTCGTTGTCGTTGTTGTAGCTGCCTTTTGTTCGCACCGATTCAAGCACGATGATTCGTCAATGAAATTATTATCGTTTCCACCGCAACCACCGTAATAAAATTGTCGACATCGCTCCTCTTTCGTATCGTAATACCATCGGGCCGTATAGTTTTGGCATTCACCAGCTTCGGCCGGCTTAAAGCATAAATCTTTGGCTAATTCACCGCAAAATGGGTAAAAAAATGTTAAATTGATTCGTACAACGGAATTTCTTTAAAAATGTAAAATCGTTATATCAAATGGTGCGAAACGACATCAAATAGCACAAACCACCATATGCGCTCGAAAATGTAATTTGTATAATATGCGCGTGCGTGAATTTCGAAAAACTTACAGATTTGCGGTGGACACTGTTCTTCACATTGTTCTCGGGATATATAGCTATTTTTGTTGCCACCACAGCCGGTAAAGTAGAATGGCATGCATTTCTTATCGGCTTGCGAATAATGCCAACGTGCATGACGAGACGTACAAGAGCCTTGATCTTTTGGAAGCGCACAACTGGCTGCGTTTTTTGTTTTTTTGTTTGTTTTAAGTGTTTAGCGTGTGTGTTAATGAGTATTAGAAAATTAGAAATTAAGTTTGGGTTAGTTAAAGAAAGACTTAGTTTATGTGATGATGTGTTGCATTTAAGTGTGTTTTTGTGTTCAATAACTCTAATTTCAGATAGAAGGTGCGAGATGAAATTTTATTAAATTGCGACCTTCTCCATTCGTTAGTATATTTTTTGTTTTAAACCAATCCATTAAACATTTAGAAGCTGTGTCACTGTGTTTTTATATGCCAAGTAAACTCGTGAAACTTACCTTTGTGTGCCCCTGGGGTCTTACAGTGATAGATACACGAATGTTCTGTTGCGTATCGATTTTTGTTTCCTTTACAACCACCGTAGATGAATCTTTGGCATGAATCTGATTGTTGATCGTAGTACCAGTTTTCGTATGTTCCGTTACATGGGCCAACTTCAACGGGTTGTTCACATGGTGCTGTAGGATTTATATTTGGAAAATATTATATTTAGATAACATAACAGTTTACGTTTCTATGAAAATGTCTAATAATAAGGACTACGTCGTAGTAGCTACGACTAAAGATACAAAATACATTCAGATGCCTTGGGGGTTTTTATATAAATGGAAAAACTAGAGGAAATAGAACGGAATAGAAAATAAAATGAATATTATATGGTGACGTCCAATTGTTGATTGTCAGCTATATGACAACATTAGCATGATAGGAGACTTTCGTGGCCTTTAATTATTCATTAAGACTTCCCGTCGTGAGATGAATAGTACTGTATTTCAATTGGTGCAAAAGACTCCTGAATTGTTCCGTATTTCGGTTTACATTGGTTAAATTTAATACACTAACTTTATCCTTTTCTCTCACATCGCATCCCATTACACATTCCAAACAAAAACCCATGTAAATTGAATACTTACGCATCGTACTATCCACCACGCACAGTTTTTGACACGCTTCAACCGTTTCAAAACGATTTGCATTGCCTAAGCATCCACCATAAATAAATTGAGAACAAGTATTCCGATCCGAATCATAGTAATACGACGGATAATATCCGGTACAAGGTCCATGGATTTTCGGCAGCTCACATGCAGCTTTGCCCTCAGGTTCTTCACATGTCCGCGTACAATCTTCTTTGAGATCGAAGCGATTGTCATTACCGCCACAACCACTGTACCAAAATCGTGTACATGCCCCATATTCGACATCGTAAAAGTTCTTAACAGTAAAGTCTCCACAAGTGCCGGAATCCTTCTTGAGACTACACGCCTTTTGCGGTGATATCGGTACATTTTCGCAACCCTCGAAGTTCGGTCCTTCGGCAATCGACAAACCGTTCGGACAGCATCCATGCTTACTTGTGGCACACGTACATCCGTCAAAGTTTGGTCCAGTGGCCGCTGTAACACCGTCCGAGCAACATTTAAATTCTGTATGCGAACAATGACATCCATAGTTGTGCGGTCCCAACGGGATCGAAACACCATCCGGACAACAACCGAACTGGAACGTATGACACGGGCAACCTTCATACTTGGGGCCACGTGCCGGTGTTTGTTTATTCGGACAGCATCCGAATTGTGTATGTTCACAGCCACAGCCTTCATTGTCGTGACCAAGAGCGGCCGTTGAATTGTCTGGACAACAGCCGTACGGTGAATATTCACAACCGCAATCCTGCAGTTGTGGACCACGGGCCGGTGTGATATTATCGGAACAACAGCCAAATCGAGATTCCAGACAACAGCCTTCCATGTTAGGTCCGTGCGCCGGTGTAATATTATCACGACAACAACCGTACGGTTCATGTACGCACATTGCGCATCCTTCGCCGTTCGGACCTCTGGCCGCCGTTTTATTATTGGCACAACAACCGAAGAACGATTTTGTGCAGTCCTCTTCGTCAATGATCGAGCAACCATGGAAGTTTTCACCAGTAGCTTCGGAAACGCCACCCGGACAACATCCATATGTAGACAATGAACAATCTTTTTCGGTGACCGTTTCCTCAGGCTCGACGGTTGTCGCACCTTCTTTGTCTGTTTGTTGTTCTTCTTCGGGTGCCAGTGTGGTGCCAGCATCACAACCTTTATTGTCTGGTCCGGCCGCTTCTTTTTCACCGTCTGAACAGCATCCAAATTTACTGGCCAAACAACCAGTAGGCGCTTCGGTTGTTGTCGTAACAATGGGGCAACCTTCATACTCCTCCCCTTGTGCTTCTGTTTGTCCATCCTGACAACATCCAAACAATGTACCGGTGCACAAAGCTTTCGGACATCCTTTGTTGTTTTTACCGTGAGCCGGAGATAAGCCATCTGAACAACAGCCATGCGGTGTGTCCTGGCAGGTTTCCGGCACCGGACAACCTTGATCGAATGGACCCTGTGCAGTTGTTGTATTGTCTGAACAGCATCCGAATGTAGCCTTAAGACACGCCGGCAGTTTTGGACGACGTTTGCATTTCTTTGGCGTTTGTTCCTTTTTAATGATTGCATCGAGTGCATTTGGTGATGTGCCCCATTTTGTTGTGGAACCGTCTTCTTCTTCTTCTTCGGTGAGATCGGTTGAACCCGATCGAACTGTTGTCGACCAAATATCGTAACTGGTTGTCTCGTCAACTCCAATTGTCGATGCAACTTCGGGTAGTACAGTTGCACCATCATCAGATGTCGATACCTGTTCTCCTGATACAGTGCTCACAATCACATCTGATGTACCATCCATACTTATTGAAGTACTACTTTCGCTATCTTCTCCTAACCGTCCTTCAATGTCGATTGCATCAGTTGATCCACTGTTAGTGCTATCACCGGTCGATTCTTCTGTAATCACTACTGAAGATTCGGTTGTAATCGATTCGGAGGCAATTTTCTCGGATGAATCTGATGCTGCAGAACTATCTGTTGTTGCGTCAGCTGAACCAGTTGAGGCCGGAGTCATTTCATCCACATCAGTAGCGCCTGACGAAGCAACCGAGATATCTGTAGTCGCCATTGATGAGGCTTCAGATGATGCGCCTTCGACCGTAGTTGAGACATCAGATTGTTCCGTTGTTGTTATATCTGATTGAGTTGTTGATAATAGGTCTGCCATGGTTGTTGTGCCAGCGTTTTCGGTAGCTAACAAAATAAGAAATTAAAAACATAGAAGGTGTGACTTTTGGTTTGACGTTGTTGTATTTCATACTACTGTCGTCAATTTCAGTCGTTGAAGCAATGTCTGTTGTAGAAGAGTCATCGGTTGTACTGACTGAGTCCGTTGTGGATGGCGATGCTTCTGAATATTACAAATGTTATTAGACACAAATATTAGCACGTCGTTCAGTGTTATTACCTGATGATGTTTCGGTAGGTGAGCTAGCGTCAGTTGTAGAAATTAAATCTACGGTTGTGGATTCAGAATCAGATGCTGCAGTCGTTAATTCAGCTTCTGTGGATTGGCTGCTGTCCTGTGTACAAAACCAGATACATTATGTTATTAAGTACATACTTTACATTGGAATCAATGAAGTCGATAGCCGCATACATTCGAGCTTCAAAGGGTCGATATAACTTACAGTATTGGTTGCTGACGAATCAGTGGCTTGATCAGTTGTTTCACTGTTGGCTGATATCGAAGTTTTGCTAATATCGCTTTCAGACGATGATGATTCTGTGAAGCTGTCTGTCGATCCAGGCGATGTGGACTCAACTGATGTGTAACCAGTTGCGGCAGATTCACTTTTTACGCTACCAGTTCCCGATTTTTCAGTTGATCCGGAGGCATCAATTATTTCCGCTTCAGATACACTCACAGGAACGACAGTTGTAATCGTGTCGTCATCACCACTGCCATCGTCTTCGCCAAGTCTACTATCGATATCTGCATCGCCAGATCCATCATATGTAGATCCTATGTAAGTTGAGTTTTGATCGTTAACATAACATTGCCAAACATTGTCTGTAGTAATTATCTTATTTACAGGACCGGCCCACACTATATGCCAGGTCAGCACGGGCTGACGGCGCCAGGAGAATTTGGCGCCACATAGGCAAAAGCTGGCGCCGCACAGACATAAAATTGGCGCCAAAATTATTGGCGCTGACGGCGCCGAAATCCTAGGGCCGGTCCTGCTTATCAAACCTTACCTGAAACAGTTTTGGTAGCACTTTCAGTTTCTTCTAATTCGAAGCCAGTTGCATCGCTCAACATAAGTTCATCTGTGACCAGTGTATGTTCCGTACGGTCTGATCCGTCCATTTCAATGCCGTCCGTTACAATATCACTAAATGGTGTAATCTTAACCATCACAACGCCATCTTCCGTCGCAAACGTTTCCTCATCTTCATCCGCATCACAATAATCTTCACCTTCATCGTCTTCTTCAATTGGTTTTGCTGTCGAATCAATTGGAATCGTTTCATCCTCAATGCACGGTGTTACATTACATTCATCGGTCGAAAATTCAATTGTGTCTTTGCTACATTTTGTTTCCGGCACCGAAACACCGTTGTCTATACACAATACCTTGCGTACACGCTTACCACCTCCACAATCCTTATCACAGCTTGACCATGGACCACTAAACCATTGACCCGGACATTCTTTTTCACCATCACATTCCTTGCTGTCAATGGGTTTTGCTTCTGCATCACATTTAGATTCATCATCGGCCGGACGAATAGCATCGCCGTCGAATTGGGCACACAAAACTCGTCTCGTCTGTACCCCCTTACCACATTCTGCAGAACATTTACTCCACTGTGATTTGAACCATTGATAGTCACAAGTCGGTGCATCACATGGCCGAATTAGTTCGGGTTTTTTTCGATTCGCACAGAATGTCTCATTGTATACGCTACCAGTTTTCGATGCACAAAATGCCGTACGCGTCTCTTGGGTTAGACCACATGTTTTGCACTGTAACCAATCAAAATGGTTGATATCTTTTTAATTATTTTGACATTGAACCGTCGAACGGGCGCAGACAATCGACTTACTCCGCTCCATGACGATGTAATCCAATCGACACCTTCACATGGTCGCAGCATACATTCTTTAGACGATCCCGGATTTGCTTCTGGGCAATCATCATCGTTAAGCACCTCAATTTTGCCATCAGCCTTACGATAGCATTTCAGTTGTCGTTTCTGTGTGCCAGCTCCACACAATTTATCGCACTGTTCCGCAGATAGTTAAAATATCATGAAAAATTGATCGTTAATTCGTTTTCAAACCTATTTACCGGTTGCCAAGGACCAATGTGCCACACCGGACAAATAATGCCAACATTACATTGATTTACAGTGGCCGGTTTGTTGCCGACCTGGTCCAAACAAACAGCATCTTCAACGACAGACGCAACTCCACTGGGCGAAATGCGTTCACATTGAACGGTTCGCGACTGTGTTCCGTTGTTGCCGCACGGTGCCGAACATTTGCCAAACGGTGTCTCTGTCCATCGTGGCGGGCACGATTCTTGGCCACATTGTTGTGTATCACCGGGTTTCGTGACTAGGTCACAGAGTTCAGCATCAACTTCTTCCAATGTTGTTCGGCTGTTGCACGTCACTTGTCTTGTCTGAAAGCCGCCGCCACATGAAACTGAGCACGCACCGAACGGCTTATAGGTCCACGAATACGAATCGGGTTCGGCCAAATGAGCCGAAGCTTCGGGCACACTGTATTCATATCGAATGCCAACATTACGATCTTGATAGAGTAGCACCAGATAAACGGGCTCCGATGTCGGTCCAACACATGTAATGTGATCCGGAGCGGCAAAGCCTTGCGGCCGTCGATCGTAATGCCAAATAGTGCCGGCAAAATTGAGTTTTCGCGGAAAATCAATGCGCCAATTGCCGTTCAGGTAATAGTGTGCAGTAAGATTTCGAATGGCCAGATAGTTATTTGACGGAGATATTTCTTTAATTTCAATATTTGTGGCTCCGGAAGGGATCAGCAAAATATCATTATAGCCTATGTTTGTAAGTAAAAAAAAAATAACCACAAATGTTTTAGTATTTAACCGCCGCCGAAAAACTCACCAACTTGCATATTGTTCATATCGAGGAGACCCGATACCGTTTTACACGATGACCCATCGCCGGAACATTTTCGGCATTTATCTTCACGGGCCGACGAACCAAGCATCATATCACAACCAACTGGCTAAAAACATCATTAGACATTGGTTAATTGTTAAAAGTGGCTAGTGGGTGTTAAACTAAGACACACACCTGACACTGTCCATCTATACAAACGTCCGGTGATTCCTCATTGCAACGGGTACCATCGATAACCTTTGCTTTGTGTCGATAATAAAAGCGTTCACCACGTGGCATACAATTTAGTTCACATGGATTCGGTGCTTTTGTGTACGGTACCCATTCGTATCGTCTACCTTCGATTTGTAACGAATTGAAGTGGGAACATTGTTGAGATCGAAAATCCAATTCGCCATCGGGACAGTCCTGATTGGGAAATAATTCATTAAAATTTTTGGAAACATTTAAGGTCAGCAATTATAAGTTTTTGTTTTTACAATTGCCAATCATTTTAAATTTCCAAATAATTTAAATTGCTGAACAGTAAAGTAGCATGATGGTAAATTGATTATTTAGATAAAAGAAATTGGCATCGACTAACCCAAAGATTTTATTAAGTATTTTCCAATTCTACTAATTTTTAGGGCTAAGCTAGAATCTAAATTTTCGGTTTTAGGTTTTATTTTGATTTTTATTTCGAATATATATCTTAACCAATGAGCCTATCTCTACTTGTCTGATCTAGTTATCTACCAAAGATAACTTGCTGATTGTCTTAAGTTCTCTCCTGAGCCTACAAACATGTATTATACTCTGAGACTAAAGCGGCCCATAGACGATGGATTTGTTGTTCAATTTTTTTGTCAACAAGTTTGACATTAGCTGTTAAGTTAGCCTGCAAGCAGGCAAACCATTTAATTTGTCTCACAACAAGTTGATCAACTTCAACATGCACGTTCCAATTTCTTGGTCAACTTGAAGTTGGCAAACAAATTGATCAAAAAATCCATCCATCTATGGCCCGCTTAACATATTATATTTGAATCGCAATCAATTCAACCTAGTTGTGTTTCCGACGTCGAAATTTGACAATGACCGTTCAGGCCAAGCAGGTAATTTCAACGATAATATACACAATTACACATATTACAAGTTACCACGTTATACCCAAGCTCTATCTCAAACTCGTGAACATAGTACCGTTCAATTCGCTTACGCGTTGTTTCAATCCAAATCAAAATGTGTTAGAGCATCGATGCTTAATTTCTAATGTTGTGCATAAAACGGCTCCGATAAATCAATGGAAAGTAAGTTTGAGTGGTGACGGAAAAGGTATGCATCCTCTGGACTTTCTCGCTCAGTTGGCCGCATACCAGCGTTGGGAAAGAATGTCAGACGATGAATTGTTTCATTCGATTGTGCACTTGCTTACGGGCACGGCTGTGGTACTTGACTACACAATATCAGTACATATAGTGGAATAAATTTGTTTCTGCCCTCAAACGAGAATTTCTTCCCGAAGAAAGCGATTCTTTTGAAAAGTTGGAGAAATTAATTTTTAAAACGACTAAATAAAGGTACACACTATTTTTCGAACCGCAAACGGCACCACACATATCTAGGAAATCGTTCAAAGTCCCGATACATTTTAACGGTATAACGTGTGACATCGATGTTTCACACAAGCCTGCTCTTTCTCACATGTTGATTCTACGGATGGATTTTTCGCAAGAAAAAACGTCATACGTTATATGGCGGTCCAGGTTTCTTTATGTACATAAGAATATCTTTCGATTTGTGCAATTTTGGCGCAACTTTATGTCGTTTAGTTGATTGGGTAAATGGTTGTGATTTCGAACCCTACGTTTTCGTATTTCCTGACGACATAACAGTTGCGACAGACACTTTCCAGAAACATATCGAAGTTTTGAGCGAAACTGCCAAACGACTTACAAGAGCCAACTTGACTATCTGTGCCGACAAGTCTCGTTTCTGTAGAAAGCGGACCTCGCACACGTCCTGTGAGAAAACAGGATTGAACCAAATTCGGAAAAAAACGATTAAATTTTGAATTATCCGGTACCGAAATGCATTACGGACGTTAAGAGACTTCAGGCCATGGCTAGCTGGTATAGACGTTTTATACCGAATTTTGCCAAAATTAACAACCCGGAGATGCTAATAAAGTCAAAAACAAAGTCTCTCTGAACCAAAGAGGCGGCCGAAGCAATGCAATGATTGAAACTGATATTTATGTTACCGCCCGTCTTAGCCAATCCCGACTACAGTAAGCCTTTCATTAATTTTAATTATAGTCTAACGGGCAAAAGCGCCCAACTGGCCTTTCTTTATTATACAGACCGATGCGTCAGATGTAGGGTTAAGTGCAGTGTTGGTCCAAAGCTTTGATGAGAACCAGCATGCTATAGCGTACCTGAGTAGAAAATTGACAGCAGCCGACCGCAAATATCAGACCACGAAATGCGAGTGCCTCGCTGTCAGTTTCGCAAACGAAAAATTAAGACCTTACGTGGACGGATCAAAATTCATCGTCGTTACAGATCACTCGTCCTTGTTACGGCTGCAAAACCTTAAGGATCCTTGCGGGATTCTTGATAGGTGGGCTCTAAGATTACAGCCATACAATTTCGAGATTGTGCATCGTAAAGGTACAGAAATGGTTGTTCCTGACGCTTTGTCGCACGCAGTCCAAATAATAGACATTTAGAAAAAACAAGCAAGGATAAATGAGTGACTTGATGCGAGGTATTTACTATCAGCCACAAACGTTTTCACATTACCGTCTAGGATTATTTACAAACATTGTTCTCGCATGAAAAATAAAGTACTGAAACGATGTTTTGTTTGCGTACCACGATCACCCACTCAGTGGTCATGGTGGCTACTATAAAAAATTCGATCAGGTAAAACGTGAGTTCTTTTGGCCGAATATGGATCGTGAGATTAGACAGTACGTCAAGAAATGCGATACTTGCGAAGCACAAAATCTTCTAACGAAATACAAACAGCACCCATGATGCAACAGCAAAATCGATAACCGATTTTATAAAAGGAAGGGTCTTTCACACATTCGGTGCTCCTGAAATCCTCGTAAGCGATAACGGGAAACAATTTGTGTCGAATAAGATGAAATCGTTGTTACAACAATACAAACTTAAAGCGTGGCTAACTTCAAAAGATGTGCCTGAGCGAAAAATGGAAAAAAATTCGCTAACTTCGACTAGTTTGGAAATTGATATAATTGAATCGTTGAAGTGTCGCAATTCGTTTTTAAAAATCCTTCGAGTAATAGCATATACTTGCGGCCGCGAAAGAATCGGTGCCACCATCATCGAACATTATAACAGCAAATGAATATAATTCGGTCTTGATAACGTGTGTGAAAATCGTACAAAAAAGACATTACTTAAAATGTTAGCTAAAGACAGATCCGTATTGCCACATTGCAAAATCGCGTCGTTAACGTCATTCATGAAGAAGAAGTTACCAATTTTGTGTATTATTTACTGCATCATGCAGTATTTAAGAACGACAGCACCAGCACCAAATTGCGCGTCGTCTTTAATGCTTTTCAGCGATCATCGAACGGTAAGTCTCCTAATGATTGTTTGCTTACCAGTCCGAAGCTCCAACAAGACTTAGCTGACATTGTGTAGCGATGGAGGAAGCATTTTTATGTCTTTGC
>JANTEX010288917.1:0-11265 GCA_024741295.1 Macrocera vittata | reverse complement strand
CAGCTCAGAAGTCGTACTCTAGGTAGCCGCTTGTGTACTCCAGAGGAGGTCGGGCGGGGAACGATGAGTAGATAATTGGACTTCATTACGAAATCTAACAGATTCTAATGCATAAGGCAATGGCACGTACAATAGACCGCTTTAGTCTCGGAAGTGGTTCGGACTTGTCCTGGCGCCTGTCTCTCATCTATCTAAGCCGTCAGTCAGGTTTAAGCCCTATCGTGGAACCCGAGGGGTAATCACTCAAAAAATAACGTCCCGGAGTTTCTTGGAGTTCCCGGAATTTCTGCAGAGTTTCCCGGCATTTCTCGGACTTGCCCGAAATTTCTAGAAAATTAAAAAAAAAAAAAATTTCAACGAGTGTGAGAGCACACCACATACCGTACGTGAGTGCAAAAAAAAACAAGGTCAATGGGTGTTAGATAACACGACATTCCGTAGTCAAACATCCGTGAGAGCAAAAAAAAGGTCAACGAGTTTGAGAGCACACCATAAACTGTACATACGTGAGAGCAAGCAAAAACAGGTTCGAATCATTGCCGGAATTTCTCGGAATTATTTAGAATTAACTGGAATTTCACGGCATATCCCTGAATTTCTTGGATTTTCCCGGAATATTTCGCACTTTCCTGGAATTTCTCGGCTTTTCCGGAATTTCTTTTTTATGTCCTGCGGAATTTCTCAATTAGGTACCCCTCGGTGCGACCTCATCCATCTGCTGTTTTGTTCCCAAGGAGTCTCGACCAAATACCAGATTGCTCCTAATGCCAGAATATAGTTTACGGACGGATCAAAGACAAACGAAGGAACTGGGGCTTGAGTATTTGGGGCTAGTACCAAATATTTCGAGCCAATGGGCAAATTTCCCCAGTATATTTCAAGCAGAAATTCATGCAATCGAAAGATGTGCTCAAATCAATAGAGAAGGGCTGTATGAGACAGAATACTGCGATTTTATCAGCCAGGCGGCAATAAAATCTGTGGGCTCTTTCACTATAAAATCAAAAAGGGTGTGGGAATGCCTAAATAGGCTAAATGAGCTTGGCTGAAAACAAGGTCACACTTTACTGGGTATCTGGTCACGTAGGAATCAGGGGTAACGAAGAGCGGACTGTTTGGCGAAGAAGGGGGCAATCACGCCCCTAACTGAACCAGAACCGTTATGAGGAGTAAGCATGGGCACAATCCGAGAAATATTAGACAAGGAGAACGAAAGAAGATGGGAAACTCGATGGATGGGTTTAAGGCAATCTAAAGAAATTCTTAGGAAATATATTAAGATATAAGCAGGAACCAGCTAATAATGTTGACTGACTTTCTGACGGGACACTATAAACTGAACGAACACCTCAGGAAGCTAAGAGTAGTCACAGATGGAACATGTAGATTCTGTTCTGAGGAAGATGAGACCCGACACGTCTCCTTACCGACTGTGGAGCACTAATCTACGCAAGAAGGAAATGTTTGGGAAGTTTCTACTTAACGGTGGGGCAGTTACCCTCACTTGATCCTAGGGCAGTGCTAAGGTTTATCAAAGTGATAAAGCTAGAAGAAATTCTCTAAGACAGGAAAGTAGACAGAACCAGTTAACACCATGAATCGGAAGACCTAAACAGACTGGATACTGATAGTACAGCAAATTAAATAAAAGGAAAAACGCGCGCTTCTACTCATGTTAGTTGTAAGGGGGAAACAATAGATCTTTTTAGGTCGCGGTGAGCATATAATGGCGGGACCTCACTATTAGTATCACCAAGAAAGCAGCATTCCGATTAGGATTTTTTCATCGATCAAAAAGGTATTTCAGCTCAAATTGTCTTGCAATGATGTATAAATCGTTTATAAGACCGTTGTTGGAATACAATTGTCATATTTAGGCTGGAGCGCCAACAGTTTTCAAAAAATGCGTGGATATAATTCAACTGGCACTCTAGATTCTTTGGATCCCCGAAGATCAGTGGCTGCGTTGTGCCGATTCTTCAAATATTTCAATACGAACTGTTCGAGTAAGATCTGAGAAATATTGCCCAGACGTGCGATACTTTCTTACAATACATGGTCTTCTCAGAGAGCACATCCATTCACAGATTCAGCAGATTTTTGTCGCACTAACAAGGCCGTAATTCTTTAATTCCGAGAACACCTAGAATGTGAAATCCCCTCTCTTCATCCGTATCTCCAATAAAATCTGACATTGAGGGGGGGAGGGGGAGAAGACGATGGAAACATTGACGTGCACCGAATTCAATGAAAAATAAGAAACGGTTATATGCAATATTAATGAAATGTGGGTAAAGCAGTTGGTCTGCCGGAATTGTTCCGTGTCTTACTGCTTTAACGGTATTTAATGCCATTTTTGGGAATGGACAATAAGCTCGATTTGTTTGTTATGCAGTTACTGACTTGAAAGTTGGATTTATTTGTTGCGGCGGAAACTCGTGTGACTCCATTAAGGCCATTGTTGTCGCCCGACTTGATCTTCCTGCGGCTGTGTTGGGATGCAAATGGGCGAAATTCAATTTGATTAAATTGGCAACTAGTCAACTTAAACAATTTGTTGCGCTTCGACAGATACAAATGTTTGGCAACTACTGCCATAAGGCGATGATGTTGCAACGCGGAGATCGATTGACACCGATTAAATCGTAATCTGAAAAACTTCATTTCAAAGTTTCGGAATTGGCTTTTTTTGCTAATTATGGTGTCATACCAGAAAACTGTTCACGTGATCGGTAAAAATTAACGATCGTGGTCGTACACTCGCTTACTATTCGCGAATTCTGCCTACATGCACATGAAACTGGTCGCAACGAAGTGCGGTAACCGTTGTTGACTGTTTGTTGAGACCATATAACAAAATAATATGCTGTCTACGGCCAGAAAGATCAACTCGAGACTTGCCGATATTTTCTTCAAACGGCGTTGATTACTTCGAACCAATCCTAATGAAGATTCGGCGTTCTAGTGTTTACCTTTCTCACAGTCATCCCATAAAAATGGCGGTCGTATTGGTATTGGGGTCACGTTTTACGACCTTTAGAAACATATTTTCTGACAATGGAGGCCTATTTAAGAAGGGCAGAGAAAGTGGTTGCCAATGGTTTGTCAAAGTTGCATAACGATAATACAAGCTGCTTAAAGCTTGTGTTAAAGTAGAAAACTCCAACAGAAATGATGTTGGCGATATTGTGTGGAGAGGCGGATTCGGTAATAAATTCGCATACGTTAGTTCAACTAACTAAGTTGAGATTTCCGGTCACCCAAAGGATGGTATGCCATCCTTTGCTAATTTTCATATTTTGTTGTTGTTGTACAGTAGCGGCCTTGCGCTGCATCAGTACGTCATTTGAATATTGATAAAACAATAAACTTTGGTGGGTTGGTTCGTCCAAATGTATACTGCCCTGTGTGTAGTAGGGCCACCTGGGCAATCGAAGAGATATTCCATTTCATATGGTCGGTTGTTTCATTTGCGGCAAAGCGTCAGGTTATGTCGATTCTGTTTATATAACTTTGCAGTAGCAAAGAGTAATCGGAACGTAAAAAGTTGACATACAGTATGACGTGGTAATTTTTTTCCTATTCGCTGGTGGTGTACTAGTCAAAATTTTGTTTTGGCTGGAGTTGTGATCGTAAGTGCGTGTACGGTCCCGATCACGGTTTTATGCGTTTGGGTTGATGTTGTTCAAATGCGTTATTGGTGATTGTCGTCTTTTACTGGCGTGCCGACATGTTCATCTCACGATGTATATGCATCTTTTCGGCCATCATGTGTCAGCCTGTAAGAGTACGTTTTTCCAAGTTTCGGCTGGTTTGAAATGTTTGTGTCAGCAAGTTGCTGTGTCCATACTAGTGCTCCAATGTTTAATAATAAACGATCAGTTGCTTTATATGTAGTAGTGAGGGCCTCCTTGTCTTTTCTGCACGAACTTCCGGATATTGTTGCACTTTTTCATTTGTGACACAACCTGTTTAACTAAAACTTTTAGTTTATCTAAAAGTCAACGTAGAATCAAAGTGTATTCCAAGTAGTTTGAGGTTTGTAACAGATGTTTATTTATGGTCACCAACAATTACAAAGACATCCAGTTCACTTAACAATGTTGTTGTTGATTTTTTACATGACAGGTAAAAGATTTCTCCTTTTAAACCATACGTTGCCAAATACATTCTAAGTTTGGAACACATTTCATTCATATCAGTAACTAATTGAGCCGTCATTAGCATAAGAAACGATGTTGATACCTCCAAGTGGTGCAAAGAGCGGTTTATAAAAGGAAAAGGAAGGAAAAGAGACTCCATGGTGCTATAGTATTGTTTGTATCATGTCACACATGGAACTACAGTTTTTGGGATTTTGGTTTAATTAATTTGTAATTTAAATTAAATTTAAACCTTTTATTTTCGCTGCTAGCGGGCTTCGAACTCAGACCTAACGCACCAAAGGCGAGTGCTTCATTATGCTAATGCTCCAAAAGTGTTGCCATTGGTAATAGCAATGGTATTAGTCTATACGATTTTCCATCATCTGGTGACTAATATCCTTTGATGATAGTGTTCCTACAATTACTATACCTGCGATTTACATCTGTTGCATCAAATTATTTAAGCGTCTTTTTGTGTTTCTGATTGATTTATCGATGACAATTCATTAAATTGTTTATTTAATTTTTGACAATTATTCAAATTTTTGGCAATTCAACGAAATCACATTGTTTTTCTTTGATTGTAGATTCCAAGAGTTATGAACAATGTGTTATTTCCATTTGCTTGTTTTATGTTCTCTGATCAGATCTTAAATTTGTCGATTAATTTGGATAGTATCTATCATTGAATGATGTGTATTTATTGAACGTAGCCTGATGTGTTTTCGCCAAATCAGCTGAATTAGCCATGATGGTGTCTAGTGTTGAGCGAAAATTTGTTGCGATTTTTGATGGCAAATCTCCAATTACGACGCTGAAGTTTGAGTCATCGATCTGTTCGGCTAGAACAGCACCTCTGATGTTGTCACTCTGCATATTAGAGTACAATAATAGATCGTTATATGATTCATATAATTATTTCTGGTGGTATGTAAACATCTACCAATGTGACTTCAATGCGATTTAATGTTACTCGTATACAATTTTTTTATCAACATCCAACCAGAAACTAACTACATACAGATCTTGTATTTTGGTTTGCTACTAGAATTACAGTTGGGTTGGTATCATTAGGTGTGGTATGATGTTGACATTGTTGTTGTCCTTCCTCCACAAATGGTTTAACGAATACTCCCCTTAAGCTAAATCTCAAATAACGCCCCTGTATGGATGCAATTTGTGCAGTATGATGCAAATTATCGTTGATTATTAGATGTTATGGTTTCTATCGATGTGTTGAATACTGCACATTGCCTGGTTTTGATTCAATGCCGGCTTTGAAAAGAAGGACTTAAACCAAGCAAGCCGGTGTTGATTGCTCTTCAATTAAAAGAAAATGTACTGATTTGTTGCAACCCGATAAAGCTTTTTGTAAAAATAGTATTTGACCAATGAGCTGCATAGAAGCAACGACTTTGGGAACCATAACTAGCAGATCGTCAGCATTCAATAATTTCGGTGATGCTAAGGCTCGTTATTTTGTTTTGACAACAATGGCTCAGTTAATATATGCCATTGCTGATAAGAATAAACGGGGTATTTAGGCGCGTGGCAGGACTACCTTAGTTTATTACGTATCTAACAATGAGGTTCGGTTGGCAGATGTGATTATTGAAGCTGGAAAGTATTGCAGACCAACCTGGTTTAACGGAAAATTCGCTAGTGACTATAGCTTAGTAATTGATCTTTAATTTCAATTAGTTACGTTGCGGTTTATATCAGAAGTTACTTGTTATTGAGAGTGTTAGACTGAAGTAGAGTAGCCGCTACATATATATGGCTTGGTCGGCGGTTTTGTCTAGTCCAGAATATTTGTAGTATTCCCCATTACTTTGCTTATAGATATTACGGCATACACAAACTGATATTGTTTTCAAACAGATTTTTTCGAGTCTGATTTCAGCACTTTAGTTATATCTTTTGACGTGTACTTAGTAATTATCATTCCAAATACATATATAAAGCTTCCATTTTGTGCTCTTCCTATACCTTCGCTTTTTTAGTCAGTATATAGATTATATCGCATTGTTTATTAATTTTTAAATGGTTTTCTTTTGTTTTTTTTTCTGTTTTTTTTTTATTTTTTTTTTCATTTTCTATAATTTACAGACAGTTCAACTATCGTTTGACTTTCCATTTTACGGCCATCCAGTACGGAATGTTACAGTAGCCACCGGCGGTTTTCTTTATACCGGTGAATATGTTCATTCATGGTTAGCAGCAACACAATATATAGCACCGTTAATGGCAAATTTTGATACAAGCATATCAAATGATTCTTTTGTTAGATTTAATGACAATGGTATGTATTGTTGAAGCAGAAAAAAAAGGTTAAGAGAACGGTTTAGGTTTAATATGAAAAGATTTTTTTTTCTAAAGTGTGCATATATTCGTTGTTTTATAAATAAAAGCACGTTTCGTTAATTAACTCTTCGTTGTATCATATGTGTAATGTGTATATATCTGATACACATTGCATTAAAATTATGAAAAAAAAAATATGTACACAAATTATCAAATTCAACGGGATAATAATATTGTTTGTCGCGTGGCAATATATATGTTATATTTATTTCTTTTCGTTTTATGTGCAACAGGTACAGCGTTTACGGTTCTATGGGAAAAAGTAACACTTCAAGATCGACAAGTTGATGGAACGTTTACGTTTAGTGTGTCATTACATAAATCTGGAGACATTGTGTTTGTATACTATTCATTACCGATAGTGATAGAATCGATTCTCGATGATAAGCATCCGGTTAAAATTGGTTTGTCCGATGCCTACATTATTGACAAGACAATATTCTGTAAGTATAAACACTATTTATGAATTTGTAGATTAATTCGATATAAGCAACAATATTAGGTTTATAAACGGTTGTGCAATAACCGCGGTTGAAATAAATCAAGTCGTTGACATAACGGTTGAGGAACTCTATAAAAAAAGTCGTCCGAATGACAATTCATTATTTATGAAATTCAAAAAAATAAGTTCGAAAATTTTTATTTTAAAAATATAATAAATTTTCCCACTCGTCGCCCATTTTTTTCAAAAATGGCCGTATATAAATGGAATATTTTAAAGTCTCGAACAAGCTCAGATTTTCGTCTTTCAATTTTACACCATACGTCAAAAGACGCGTCCTGGCAAGGTTAAAATATGTAAAGTTAATCCAAAAAGCTTCTTTTTTTAAATGCTTTTAAAAATATATTTTTTTTAAAACGTGATGCCGGGATTCCGGGACTCACGGGATTGATATTTTTTCTAAACCGTGATATCCGAATCCACGTATTACTATTTTTAAATCGCGAAATCTGGAATTTTTCAGCGTCTCGGGACCCCAGAAATATAAGCTTTTTTAATAAGGTAGTCCGAGTCAAAAACAAAAAACACCAGCATGTTTCACATGTTTCATAGTGTAGACTAGAAATACCTGAATACCTGGCAGCTCGAAGTGAGAATGAGTTGGAGGAAGCGATACGTCATTAAAAAAAAAACATAGGACGACGGGATGTCATAATTCTTGTTTACAAAATTCAAAATTTGTGATTTTAATTTTCAGTGCGATTTTCAGTGTTTGTAATTATAATTCTTTATAAATATCCATCCACAACAATCCATCATCGGCTTTAACCAACATTGGCAAGACCATCTACATTCAACATATTTATTATAATATGGTGTTATCAATTTATTCGTGATTTAAATTAATCGATTGTATCTTGTGTTATAGTGCCGAAAAAACTTTCGTAATCTACTGCCTCCGATGATTTTGAGAAGGCCACATGATTGCAACCAGTTTGCAGTAATTTTACATGGACTAAGCTTCCGTCAGGTCCTTAAAAACCATATCATCATCAATAATATTTTGGTCTGAGTTTTTTTTTCAATTAAGCAGGGCGAGCGAATGTCAAGTGACAACGGCATTTCTCATCACTTCTACACTTCTCACAAGGGCTGCCAGGTATTCAGGTATTGCTAGTACACTCTAGTACGTTCATTTTTTTCTGTCATGTTTGGGCTGTCAAAATTGAAGCGCTGCCCGCTCGATGTGTAATTTCGACTTTGTACCAAGTATTATTTTATCATTAATTAAATTAAAATAATGTGTCGGCAAATTTCTTCTTGCAATTCGTCCTTGTTTATTATTTAATTCATTTTTTATTTAAAATATAAATACGCACAGCGGCACACGACAAAAACACAACACAACCCACAAACAAAAGCTTCCCATGTATAGCTTTAGAGCACTGTCAAACATGCATATGTATACAGCACATGCTATTGCTCTCTAATCAAAAGAAAGTTAGTATATCTGTTAGTAAATGATTAAAATGAACCATGGAAATATAATTAATATAATATTGAGACGATATTTCTAGCCGATAGACATATTATTTAATTTATAAGAATTGTACATTTAATCTGCAAAATCTATTTCTATATATTTTCAGAAAGAGACAAGACACTGGCGGCCATCTTGATTTTTGTAGCAAAGTCTTAAAAGTTCACATAGTTCAAAAAGTTTGAAAAGTCTGAAAAGTGCACTGTTATACCGCCCTTAAATTAGGGACATCTTTCCAACGCAACAGTCATCAACTAAATAGAAGTTACTCGTACAACCTAATCGAAAAATTTGTCACACCGATGCCACATTTCAAACATTTCGGAAAAATGTTTTTTTACCATATTGTCGGCAGAAAGATTGCTCAGGTTGACGCCTTATCAACACTTTTATGACCAATTGGATATCAGACATATTGATTATATTTATCACAGATTCTTGTGGCAAATTTGTCACCTATTTTTGAGAATAATTTGTCACGGGTTTTTGTGACAAATTTGTTACAGGTCTTAGTGATGAATTTGTCACTCGGTTTGGTGCTTAATTTGTCACATGCTTCCGGCTTTCAGAAAACCAAAAATAAAATTTATTACATATTTGTAATATTGCATAATCAAAATTACGTGTGAAAAATTTTATTTTAGACTTTCTAAATGAAATTTAATAAAAAGGTTGCCTTAAAGTATCCTATAAAATAAAAGCATCAATGGTAAGTGTCAACTATCATATACCATTTCCAGATTTGATCTAAATATTTCCAATTGACCCGTACTTATGAACGTATTATCGAAAATTTTGTCACTCCAATGCGAAATTTTTTGTAGACATAATTTTTCGGTAATATTATCGGCAATAAGATCGTTAACGTTGACGCCTCATCAACACTTTTATGACAAATTGGTCACCGTTGAAACCACATGAATTGGTCGCATATTTGTATGACAAATTGGTCAAGAAAATTTCACAATCAGATCATGGTTCACAAAGATGCAACATAAAAAGTTGAAACATATTTCAACATTTTTATGTTGAATTTTTGTGGGACTCAAGTGTGGCATTTTTGTCGACACGTTTATGGTATTTTGGTCACAATTAGTGGTCATGACATCTTCTGGTTTTACGGGTAGACTAGACAATAGTTAAATTTTGTTTAATTTTTTTATTGAATTTTTAAATCGGTAGAAGTAAGTCTACATAAGCTCGCCCGGCCAAAGTAGGGTGGAAAAAATTTCAGGTACTGCTTTTTACCCTAAAATACTACGTTTTTTCTTAAATAATACTACGCAAGAATAAATCAGTTCGGCAGCACTGGCACATAGTCGCTGCGTAGTTAGTTGACGATGGTTATAAGTCAGTTGACGATGCCTCTATAACTTGAAAAATATTCCAGCTCAATAGCCTAGTGTATTAGCACGATTTTTCAAAGTTAATTTTAGAAATAAATATATATATCTCTTATTATTTTCTCGGAAATGGATTCGTTCTACGCCGAGTGGAATCGGTTGACTACTTTAAGCCATCGGTCGGTCCTGTTATGTGGTGGAATTGAACTATCGCAACGTATAAATGCATCATTATCATATGCGTATGCCTAGTACAACGCCAAACATATGGTTTTTTAATGACTTGTCCGATTGCATATGTATGTTATGTAAGATATTTGCATATTTATATAATAACTTCATATACCTATATATAAGATAGATAGATATAAGATAGATAACTCCAAACTCCACTTTTAACTCTTAACTTCACTTTAAGCTTCAAACTCCATTTTTGACTCCAATTTAACTCCAAACTCCACTTTCAACTCCAATTTAAACTCCAAACTACACTTTTAACTCGAAACTCTACTTTTGACTACAAACTCAGCTTTTAACTCCTGACTTAAAGATAAAAGTTTGGAGTTAAAAGTTAAAAGAATTTTGGAGTTAAAGAGGGAGCTTGGAGTTAAAAGTTGTAACTCCAAACTCCACTTTTAACTCCAAACTCCACTATAAACTCAATTTTTCACTCCACTCTACCTCCACTGATATGTTCCACTTCACTCCACCTCCACTACTATTCTTCACTTAACTTGTTTTTATAGCTTCACTTACCGAATGTAATCATTGGTCCACCACACTTATTTGCAGCATTTTTTCTCTAAATTTTTTTAAATATTTAATAACAGACAATAAAAATACTACGAAAATGAATACATTTGCCGATGAAAACCGCAACGGAAATTAATCGAGTGAATTCTTTTCAAGAATAATTTAGACGGGAAAATTTAAAATTTATTGGTTCGAAAGAATGGCTTTACACTTTGAAAACAAAATTGGACGGGTGGCTGTATAAATTATTTTAAATATTGTTTATAAAAAATAAAATGTGTTGTTCTGTGAAAAGCTTTCATTGAAATATGAAAAATACCCGTAACGGTGTACATCACCCTGGCCGGACAAAGTTGGCAAATGGCGTCCAAATTTGGCATGCTTTTAGTACCCATATCATGTACCATCTAGTAGCCAAAGGATTGCCCGACAAGCAAAAGTAGTAAAAAGACAATGCTACATGATGTAAAATTTATCTGTAGACGGTACATGATGAGATTTCATAGCGTAACCCTCAAATTGGCTTTTAAAATTATGTTTGATGAAAAAATGTTTTTTTACTTTATATGAGACATAATTTCAGCTGGACAGGCAAAAGTAGTGAAATTAGAGAATTCTATTTTTGGTACTAGATGGTACATACTGAGTACTCTTAAGTTGTGTATTTGGTTTTCCCAA
>JANTEX010288806.1:0-11267 GCA_024741295.1 Macrocera vittata | reverse complement strand
TTGTTAGGTCATTGAATCTTTTCCGAGAATGTATTTCTTAAAAAAAAATTTAATTAGTACAGAAACAACAAAAAC
Organism: Macrocera vittata; assembly: GCA_024741295.1. Lineage (NCBI taxonomy): Eukaryota > Metazoa > Arthropoda > Insecta > Diptera > Keroplatidae > Macrocera > Macrocera vittata. The sequence goes on along the minus strand of JANTEX010288806.1, from coordinate 11,192 downwards.
GACCCAACACGCAACGGAGTACTTGCGGATAATACTTTGGCACAATATGAAATACGATTTCGAGATGGTCTAAGGACATCCTTCTTCTTTGTATTTTGTGCAAGTTTATTTTTGTGTTTTTGGAAACTTTTCGAAGACGTCGAATAAAAGATGAATCCTAGACATTTCCTTAATAATGTTAAAATATACGACATCAATTTCTTGTCAAATAACGACAATCATTTTTACATGTTCATAAAGACAGCGACACGATCCTCTATTTGGAACATCTAACTCGAAAATCTTTATGGACATTCTTAGGATACATTAGAGATGTCTTTCTAAGCATTTAAATACCATTAAGGCGTCGTTATCCGTATGTCACATTTGGCTTTGGATGCCTCTCTTTTTTTTTTGGGACATAGCGGAGACATGTCATGTTTACTGGGTAAATACCATTGTTTAGAACGAAAATGCCAACCTCTAATATCATAAATTTTGACCTTCGATTGATGATATATTAGGCCCAAGATTATTAAAAACTATTTCCAACGCGAACCATGCAAACTGTAGACTGTCCCGTAAAGGAAAAAATCCATTTCCTAAGATCGACACAGTAAAAATGTGTAAAGTAATTGAGTAGAGATAAAACAGATCCTTGTGACAAGCCTCTATATTTCGTTCTGGATGAGAAAATTTAATTGTTTACATAAAATTGCAATTCCCCTTTGGATAAACGTTTGAAAATAAAACGCAACATTTAATGCAGACTACCAATGCGGCACAATTTATAGCCAACATTTCTATATTCATCTTATCATATGCCGATTCTATGTTAAAAGGGACATGCTAATAGATTTTTGTGCAAAGCTTATGTATATCATCGAGTTTATGTAAGCACCTTTGAGTGTCCATGCCCTTATGAGAACCAAATTGGGAAGGTGATAGTTTTTTCGATTTTTTCAGCCACCATTCTAATTCAGATCAGGTGATGAATTAACACAGTTTTTTAAAGCAAGTGACATTTCCACAAAAGTGATACTATCGGTAAAAAAGCTAAGCTCTGAAACATACGGATACTCAGAATCGTTGTACATTAAAGATGAACCCGCTACGAAAGGCGGAGCTAAATTATCCACAAAACTGCCCAACCAATCCGTATTGGTAATCGAAAGTCGTTTAGAATTACCCCTAAAATCAAGTCACTTTTTTCAAAGGGTATTAGCTACTTAATTACAAGCAAAACGTTTTCAAACCAGCCCTCTTTTTCTTTGTAAACAGTCGATTGTGCTCAGCTTCTTGGCGAAAAAAAACTCCAACTCGAATACGATTTAAACCGCACAACGTGGAAACCTGGTATACCAAAATTATTATTGGGCTTAAGCCATGTATTATGAAATGCTATTTAATGCTATATAGTACCATAGCCAACTTCGCGCTTGTAGTTGTGTTTGTCATAACGTGTGATAATTTGAAATATAAATGTTGTACAAGTAAATTGGCATTTAATAATGCACACTTTTCCACCTAAAATGCCATAACTTTTATTAATGAAAAGAAATGCCAATAAATGCATGTGATTCTGAAAGGTGTTTAATTGCCCTTTGAAACTTTTGTTACTAGAATTTCCTTCTTATTTCTTCTGAAAGAGTTGTCCAAATCCGCACAATTTGCGATGTATCTAAAACATGTCTAAGAGGTATTGGACTTCCAAATATAGCCAAACCCAAAATGGACACTCTGATTGAGACTCACTGTACCAAATATCAGAGTTAAACTGGTTTATCCTTTATCAACAAAAAATATCTCCTATACCGAAAAATCGTTGTGTTATTAGAAATTGTTTTCGATTGAAATGCAATGATGGATTTATTTCGAAGAAAAAAAAATGATTTCATATAAACGAACTTCGCAAATAGAGACTTTGATAAGAGTTTTTTTTTCCAGTGTAGTAGGAAAACCAAATTATATTATTTCGTAACATTTTTTAGTACCTATGCCATAATAAGCTTGTCTTTTGTTACTTTTATTCCACTTTTGTTGGAATGAAGGGAGCAAAAGTATTATTTAGTTTAATCTACTATTATGATGTCGTCACATATTTTAATTAAATTTAAACAGTAACTTTCGATGCTCTTTTTGTTTAACATCCTAACTATATATATATGTATATGAAGTTATAACTTCACAAATAAAATTGTATATACTTATACACGACTTAAGTCGTATAATAGTATATTATACTAAATTGTATATATAGTAACTAATAGTATATATATATATATTGTTTGAGATAGACACTATATATACTCATATATACGAAATAGGCTGGTATTTTGTTAAATGTAAAGGATGTTGTTAGTGAAGTTGGAGTTTGGTAGACTTTATCGTTTTATTCACTGTATTTCGGAAAGAATATATATTTACACCCAAAGTGGATATATGCATATAAATATATGTATATATACATATGTATACATAAATTGTTCTGTATATATACCATAGGTACTCACTTTTACTAGTCAGTTATTTTGAATTTGAATTAATTTCCATAGACATATAGTGAAATTCATGTATTTTATGTAGTTTCGCGCGCGCATATACACTAGTATATGCTAATGGTACGCATACACAACAAAATATACATATAACAACAGGTGCAGTAAAACACGTACACCTCTTAAATATTAATAGAACTTTAAATTTGTATGCAAATTTGGACGAACACAGCCGTATGTAGTTTTGATGTAAACATGGCACGTAAGATATGAAAACAAATGTATTCATCCAAAGCACATATATAGCCGCTCAAACTTTTGCACACATACTAATGACTTTTTTTAGTACCTTCGTCTACTACATATTTACTGTATATATATATATAGGGTATATATGTGCGATGTTTGTGCTGTACGACAGAAGCTTTTATGTTTACATTAACAATGGATTTACTTAACTGTGCGATATTAGCGTGGTATAGGAATTAGAAATTCCTTGATATTTGTGGGACAATAAAGAATATGCAAATTTTGGGTTGATTTATTTCATCAAAGTTAGAAGATAGAAATTGGTATTTACTGTGCATATATAGGAAAAAAGTAGTCGTATATGAAGAAGATATTGTGTGTTTTGAACTTTTAAAGTTAAAAATTCAACAACACATCAAGAACAAACGTTGCGGAGTGTAAATTTAAATGTTCATCTTACGCAAGGGTTCCATGAGAACCAAATTGGTAAATAAATAGTACAAAAAGCATATGGTACCTATACAATTTAATTGGCAAATCTATAGTTATAGCAGTTATTGATTTTAAATCTACATACTAAAATGTTTCTACAGTTTTTTGTACAATTCCAAAATCTGTTACATATGTTATGTATATTTGGCTAAGCTTTCTAATAAGGACGAAAGCCCGACTGTAGTTTTACAATATGTGCATAACAATTTGGAATTTAAATGTTTACACGTCTTCTAATTAGTTATTACGTAAACAATTATTTTATTAGACATTTTATTTTTTAACACCGGAACAATATATACGTATATTATAATATGCTTATAATAATATTATTATACATATATAATTAAGTTTATACCTGTCTATGTCTTTACTTCGCAGCAGTTCATTTCAACCACATGTGTCAATACATATCGATACTTATCGATGCATATCGATACTTATCGATGCATATCGATAGCTAACGATATATATATAGCAACTTATCGTTTCATAACCATGTATATATAGTTATTCATTGATCGATACACATTGATGCTTAATCGAAAAATATAGTTATCGATTTTATTGATACTTATCTTATGTTTCAGCAGGTTCGATAATTGTCAATAAATATCGATAACTATAAGAAAATTATCGATAAGTAATAAATATCGATAACTATCCCAATTGGCATACGTCACTCTTTTTGAACGCTAACAGAGTGCCAATAGCACTCTGGCTCTTAAAAAAAACACAACTTTTTGAGCTCTAAACATGGTATATCCATGGTATAATGGACAATTAATAGCGCGCTATTAGCACTCTGAATTTACTCTAAAGATAGAGTGAATTTAGAGCAAATATATATTTTTCGCACACTGGTTTTGATCTTAGCTTAGCACTGAATTATTGTCACTTGGATATTGTCATTTGCATTTACACTTTTATTAAAATATATAACTTATGAAATTATATTAAATGTCCACTCAAGATTTAGTTTTTATTAATATTATTTACACACAACACAAAATTGTTGTTTTTTCTTCTTAAATTACGAATTGCGACGGACGATGCACTGATATATAACTATATGTTTTCTAACTAAATTTTAACTGGGCACGGTAATAACTCTATTTTTACACAAATAAATTTATATATGCTTTCTTTTTCGATACATTTTTTCTTTTCATTACAAATTTTAATTTTTTGCTAATATGGCTACCAAAGAAACGTACAACACTCACTTCCATCAACACACAACTATTATGAAAAGATAATTTTGCACTTTTTTGTTGAAAACAATATTCTTTATTACTTCAAATATAATTCGAAATCGTTTTTATACTTTGCTACATTTTTATTGTTAACATAATACGCAATTTATAAGATTTTTGCCCATTTTTGTAAAATATTTTATAACTAATCTCTTCATAATGAAAATAGAAGCAATGCGTTGGCTGTTTTTTTTTCTATACAGGATTGTGTCTGTGTGTGTGTATTACCATTTCAGTTTGTCCACTAGATATATACATATAGGGTAAAATATTCACTTCCATCCACACACAACTATTACGAAAAGATAATTTTGTACTTTTTTGTTGGAAACAATATTCTTTATTTATTTATTTATTTTATCAGTCAAAAGGCATCACCCCTACTGACCATTTTCTTCAAACATAATACATAATTACAATAGTAACAATAAAAAAGAAAAACGTACAGATAAAAAAAAACTTTTAATATAATTCGAAATCGTTTTTATAGTTTGCTAACATAAAACGCAATTTATAAGATTTTCGCCCATTTTTGTGATTTTTTTTATTAGTCATACATATTATTATAATGGGATGGAAGCAATGCGTTGTTTTTTTTTTCTATACACGATTTTGTGTGTATGCGTTTCAGTTAGTCCATCTAAATATATAGGGTGTACCGAAAAATTTGAATAATCTATAATTTTTTTAAATTGTACGACAGTTCTTCGTCGATTTTAAAAACAATATAAATACAAGACCGAAGTCAACCGAGTGCCACCCGAAGCCACCCGAGTGCCGCCCGAGGTCACCCAAGTGCCGTCCAAAGTAACTCGAGTGCCACCCGAAGTCACCAGAGTGCCACCCGAAGTTACCCGAGTGCCGCCCGAAGTCACCCGATTGCAACCCGAAGTCACCCGAGTGTGACCTAGAGTCACCCGACTGCCGCCCGAAGTCACCCGACTGCCACCCGAAGTCACCCTAGTGTCACATAAAGTCATCCGACTGCCGCCCGAAGTCAACCGAATGCCGCCTGAAGCCATCCGAGTGTCACCCGAAGTTACCCGTGTGACACACGGGACCACCCGAGTGTTACCCGAAGTGACACGAGTGCCACCCGAAGCGACCCGAGCGCCGCCCAAAGTCACTCGGTGCCGCACGAAGCCATCCGAGTGCCACCCGAAGTCACCAGAGAGTTCTCGAAGCCACCTGAGTTCTGTTTGAAGTCACTCGAGTGCCACCCGAAGTTAACCGAGTGGCCCGAAGTCACCCGAGTGCCGCCCGATGTCACCAGAGTGCCGCCCAAAGTAACTCGAGTGACACCCGAAGTCACCTAAATGCTACCCGATGTCACCTGAGACTTCTGGCGGCACTCGGGTGACTTCGGGTGGTACTCGGGTGCCTTCGGGTGGCACCCGGGTGACCTCGGATGTCACTCGGGTGACTCGGGTGATTTTGGGTGAGTCGGGTGGTTTTGGGTGACTTTGGGTGGCACTCGGATGACTTCTGGTGGCACTCGGGTGACTTCGGACGGTACTCGATTGAATTCGGGCGGCACTCGGATGACTTCGGGTGGTACTCGGGTGACTTCGGGTGGCACGCGGGTGACTTCTGGTGACACTAGGGTGACTTCGGTTGGCACTCGGGCGACTTCGGGTGGCACTCGGGTGACGTCTGGTAGCACTCGGGTGACTTCGGGTGGCACTCGGCTGAATTCAGGTGGGACTCCGATGACTGCTGGCCTATATATTAATAATGTAACCGAATTTTTATTTATGTCACACTCTATAAAATGTACATAATAGTAACTGAATACAATTTGCTTCATTTCGACTCTTTTTTACCAATTTTATAGAGTCTAATTGTTAGCGCTTTTCAGACTCTTTTTATGCTCTTAGGCTCTACTCTTAAAAAAGAGTATAAATGTAATCTAAATGAACTCTAATAGCGCTCTTTTCGGATGATTTTCCCGACTCTATTACTGGAGCTTTAATAGAGCCTAAAAAGAACTTCAGATATGGAGAACAGAATATGAAATGGTATATTTAGGCTCTAAACACGCTCTGCGCTCTTTTTTTGCCAATTGGGATTGCCTGGCCACATATTGGCGCTGGTTATATTTGGTTGCAGAATATATGAAATCTAATCGTTCTTGATCGTTTTTATTCATTGGGCTCTCATTCAAATGATAAATTCAAATTGTGTGGAATGTTACACATAGCCCGGGATACCACATTCTATATATTAGGTGACGGTCTAAAAACCAAATTTCAAAATAGGTGCCGCAATCGTATTCCGGTATACCGGCTTAAATCGAGCACTGATTAAAAAGGACGAAAAAGTAAAACATTGAAAAACATTGTAAGTTGCTAATAGGCAACTTTATTTAATTTCAGTTACGAGCAAGTGTCTGAATTAACATCTAAAAATAAAATATATTTTGTTAACTAACATTGACAAAACCAACGTTAATCAAAATTGCAACCAATAATGTATGTTAACAAAGTATACGGATCCCAAGCTCTTTTGGAATGTACGTTGACGGCCAATTTTTCTTCTTGCTGAATAAGCGTTCACTCTCTCACCTCTTCAGAGCATCCAAAGTTTATAAGGGGATTTTTATAGTTTTCTCCAAATTAGGTTTGTAAAATTGGTATTGGTGATTAATTTGCATTCTAGTGACATCGGCTCTCTAATGTAAAACATGGATTGCAATTTTATTAAATTGTGAATGTCTAAAAAAAATGTGTATTTTATTTATTAGACAGCACTTTAAAAAAAATTGCCTCTTTTAAATTAGTTAATTTTGACCAAATTTTAAAGATTCTCATTCATAATTTTGGAACCTCAGAACGCCACCAGAACGGAATACGAGTATGATATTTATTTTCAAAAGTTACAAAATTTACAAGAAAAACGCTTAAATTAGGTGAAAATAATCTGTTGTTCAAAAATAATTGTACACCATCTTACGTAGAATTATATGACCTCTCCAAATATGAGTAAACTTTTCACGTGACGAAAATATTCTCGGAAGTTATGTGCTGTAGGCTAACAATGTTGCTAGAGAAAGTCAAAAAAAAGACACCATGATATTACATTTGGGGACAAGAGTCAACGTTTGTTAGCAAAACCTACGCGTGAAAGCGTTTTCTTTGTAAAAATGACGTAAAATTTTAAATGATAAAATAGTACATTAGAAGGACCACCGTCAAATTGGATTTAAAGAATTTTGTAATTATCCTTCTCAATATAAGAGTCAAAATCTTGAGATGTCAGTTTTTGTAACATATAGTACCATGGTACCGTCTTTTTTTAGTATATTATATATAATAATATGCTATATAGATATATATATATATATATAAGATTCTAGTATATATTACTATATTATCTGCATATACTATTCTAGATGAAGAACCCTCCAGTCCAGGTGTAGCAGGCAAAATTTGGCGTATATAACGGTTTTGAGGGGCCTGCCATACATTATATAGTGTTAATTGACTTTTCAATTTATTTGGTTAAACCGCAAATAAACTTTACTGGATGATTATATAATTATGCTATGAAGGCTTTACCAGTAATGAACATTTCACAGTTGAGTTGTACTTAATGATCCCCCGGAGGAATTTTAGAACTACATTTCTGTGTTGTAAATCATGAATAATATAGGAAATATATACATATGTATATGGTACAATGGTACTGGCGGCTGTAGATGGAACATTTTGAACAGGTCATATGTGTACGCATATGCTATACAGTATATACTATTAATAACGGTTCTAATAATATGTTCATCTATCCAACAACAATTTAACTGTAAACACACCCGACTACTGCCTTCCTAAATATATACATATTCACATCTTATATAAGCTGAATATGATGGTTTTGAAAGTAATTACTAGAACATATTGTATTTATTCAGGTGAAGACTGATGAATCTATAAACATATATAATTTGAATTTTACCTAAAACAATGTTAAAATATAAAATTGTAAATCAATAAAAAAAATCCCCGTCCACCCTAAAAAATCTTTTTAACACTAAATATGGATTTTCAATGCATATATGCCTTGTCTGTGTTTCACCGGTTGACGCAGAATTATGAATAAATTTTCCAAAAGGATATTATATGCGGATAGGTGGATAACCAGGATGATTACATCGTATCACATGACGCCTGACGGTAGCTACGTGTAAAGTATTTTCAAATTTCTGTGCCTAAATCATCCGTTTAATTTTTAATCATTCAAATCATTTCAGTTCATGTGTAGGCAGTCGCATAATTTCGAATACCAACGATTTAAATTTATTGGAAAGGTTAACGAAATCCATCATGTTTTAAAAATTCTGCCGTGAAAACTGTGAACGTCGTAATAACGAAAACGTTGAAAAATTTTGTGATTACATTCCATTGTCATTTTCGGAATAGAACCAATTTTGTTTTAAAACTATTGTTTTAGCTTTCGTTGGAATCACCCCATTATTATTTAGAGCCACTATTATATTATAAGGATGAGGGATGTTTGTTATACATTTATAATAGTTAGAAATATGAATATTTTGTATGCGAACAATAATATTATATATCTACGGATATATGTTATGTATGTTGATATTGAAATGAAAGTCACCCATTTATTTACCGAAATAGGTTCTCATTCTACTCAATACTTGTGGCCCTTTTGGCCTGTGTGTGCATATATGCGTAATATAATATGTCAGACACACGTGGAATTAATTGTGTAAAGGACATGTTGAGATAGTTATATGCTGACGAATGTGTAACATTAAACCATTTATGGAATGTGTTTGAAACGGGTGAAATAAACGAAATTGTATTTATAGTGATGTGCAAATTGTGTACCTATGTTCAAATAAGGAATTAGTATTCAAATTTACAGTTGTGGTTGACAAGTTCGGTAAAATTGTGCAATATATTTTATAGAGGAAGGGAGACCAACGTCTTCCTTCGTGGAATTAAATGGGTGAATTTGTTAAATATATCTGATATTTTTCCTTTTTTACATTGTAAGGAAGAGTTAAACTGGCATTTATAAATAAATGGCACAGCACCTTAACCAATATGTAACATATCTAGAAGACTTCAATACAGGATATTATGGAAAAGAGCAAACTAAATGGTACACTGGAACAGTAATATTTTACAAAAGTTATTGTGACAAAATTATAAATTTTAAACTTCTCTCATTTTCATGTTTTCATGAATAGTTTTGTGTATTTTAATAGAATCATTAAAAATGGTAAATATGTACATTTATAGTATACATGCAAAGGTAAATTATTTTATCGCAATCTTTGAAATATATATAAATCTCTCTTAGGTATTGGTATAATATGGTCGGCGCTTTATTTCCATCTTCCTACTATATATTAATATGAAATTTATGTAGAGAAATGTAACATATCCTAAAAGTTTTTAAATCGGTATTTAGAGGTGATTCCAGCGCAACTACAAGATTGTGCTGTTTTGATTCTATATAATGTTTGTACGCATTTCGAAATACTGGTTGTAGCAATGCAGAAGAAGTTCTTTATCTCGAACCGAACGTCAAATCAGTTTTAAAAATAAAACGTTCAGTTCAATCAATGAAAAATTTAGGCGTTACGTGAACAAGGACATACACGAAAAAGTAAATTTTTTCATATTGGACGGCGCTGATGGTTGCAGGCAAACGGATCCATTCGAATTTGTGATATTTTATCAGGTTTACCGGAGTTCGCAACTTGCTTTCATCCAGATCAAAGTCAGTGATAGCACCTGGAATTTTCTAGCAAATCATAAAATACATGTTGGCATATTTGAACGGTATCTTGTTGATGAGTCTATTGTTGCAAAATCGGAAGAAGATCACAAGGTACGAAACACACTCAAACGAATAAGCGATTAGGGATTTGAAGATCAATTATTTGAGTTTTAACATCAACCATGCCGATCATCAACAATTGCCCAGTATATTCAGACAAAAAATTCCATACCAGTGTACAGTACCAATCTTCTGTTGCTATGTGCCTTGACTTTAATAGCGTATGATTTCATCATCATATACAAAATCCCATGTAAGTTTGGTCTGCAGATGTTATAGCTAGTATTAGTCAATATAACACCATGGACGAGATGATTTTTCATTTGCGATTTACGATTAAATTCAAGACATATATTCACCAGCGACAGTCTTAATTCCAATGAAAATTAAATTATCCGATAAACATCAAAAGATGACACATTGCAAAAACTAATTCAAATTTGAACAATCTTTGTGACCATAAAAAATTTCTGAAATAACAGAAAATTTTTAATTCAAGAAATCTGACAAAAAGGGTTGAAGCAGCTTCATATTAGGCATATTGAATTCATAATTTACGATGATGCAAGTGGTTCATTGCAGTCGATTTGCATCAGTTATGACTACATACATCAAAACACAGTGTAGCTACCATATTGGCTAGTAGCTGAAAAGTCATGATCTTAAGGAATATGCCGCCCCATTCCTTCACAAAGTTGCATGCATTTTTTTTTATGTCTTCGACGACTTCAAATGTATTAATTTTAAAATTAAAAGCAGAGTTTGTCTGATTTGGAATACCTAATTTAACTTGTATCAGATAATGGAACTTAATTTATTATCGCGTGAATTTAACATTTTTTTGTCAAGATTATTGTGCTCAACATAAAAGATCTCGTATTGTTCATACGTATTGATAACATAT
>JANTEX010288695.1:0-11277 GCA_024741295.1 Macrocera vittata | reverse complement strand
TATAGTATAGACTATATAGGGATATCGCTTTGTCGATAAATTAATTAATAATTATATGCGTCTTAAAGATAATGAATTATCATTCCCGCTACATTCGTCACACGAACAACGATAAGTTCAAGTTATTGCGTTTTCCCGATCCTGCTGATGCTGCGTCGTGGTTTTAACCACTTGAAAAGAATAAAAAGAATGCCTCGGAGTTGCTCAGCATTTCAAGGTTTGCCTCGTTATGTCACGGAATGCCTCGAAATCTTACGAAATGTCTTGTACTAGCACTGAATGTCTCGGCATTTCACAGAATCCTTCGAAGAATGACTCGGAATTTCACGGAATGGCGTTGACTTTTTTGGGTCAGGAAGCTCATAAGGGAAGTCTTTTTGCCAACCAAGCTCAAAGGATGTGGTTAGCATTTTTTTGGTCAACCAAGCTGATATTCAGAATTACACGGAATGTCTGTACAAATGCCTCGTAACTTCATGGGTTGTCTCGAAGAATTCCTCGGAATGGCTCGAAATTTCAGGAAACGCTTCGAAGAATTCCTCGGAATGTCTGGCAGTGCTTTAGAATTCCTTAGAGAATTCTTAGGAATACCTTGAAAAATTCCTCGCAATGCCTCGAAGATTTCCTCGGCAACACTCGACCATTGTCCCATGAATTTCTCTAGTAATTACCCTTCGGGGAAAATCACTTGGAAAAATGTGTCCCAAAGAAATACCCAACAGAAGGAATTTCTCGTAAAGGTTCGAAAAATTACCAGGAATTTCACAAAATGCCTCAAAATTTCACGGAATTCTTCGGTATCCCTCTGAATTTTATGAAATGTCTGGGAACCATTTTTTTCTTGGTAAACGTAGCCCATGAAAAGCGGTTCAGCATTTTTTTGGTCAACCATACATCACTATTCATGGAAATTTTCAACATGCATAAAAAAATGCCTCGAAATTTCACGATATGCTTCAAAGAATACCCCGGCAATTCCTGCAAAGCTTCGAACAGTACTTTGGAATAACACGGAATGTCTTGAAATTTCACGGAATGCCTCGGAATTTCACAGAATGCCTCGGAATTCCCCGAATTGCCTCAAAGAATTCCTCGGAATGCTTTGGAATGCATCGAAATACCTCGAAGAATTCCTCAGAACAGCTCAAGTATCATTAACATTATTCGGTTTAAGTGAGCAAATTCTAAAATATTTTTGATAACTGCACGTGCAACCCAATTTAAACGTATCACATCGGCGCATGTTCGAAGTTGCATTACCATTCTATTATGTTCAATCCACCATAATCCAAAAGCATATGTTTCAGGTATATCTTACAGACTATCACGTCAATGCAGCCATTATATGAAATCAATTCAGTCAACACACAAAATTTACCATTCGCTGATTATAATCGAACCTAACCGAAGCAAACTGATTTGATTCCAAACACCACATTTGATTGTTGAACGATTATCGCCTCACCTTTGCGGTCCAGATAATTTGACAACTAGCCATCGGCGAAAGGCATCGTTTTCCGCTCATATCCGTTTTTCTGTTAGATGCGCAGATGACGTGGTGGTACTGATTTTCATGCTATTGCCTTCATCGCATCTCGAAGTTTGACACTTGATCGAATTGTAGGGTGACACCAAAAACAAAAAGATTGGATTTCGAACATGCACAATACAAAAACTATTCACCAAGCGTCAGTTATTAACCGAAGCGATTTGTGTAGTGGCACTCAACTGGCCAACATGCGATGCACCGGCTCGTGCAATAAGAACGATTACCAGTTTTACTCTTCCCTTGGAAACCATTACTTTAAGCTAATTGAGAGCGCCAATGTCTCAACCACTTTGCAATTTAAAAGTATCAGGGGCCAACCGAACAACAGACATTCACTCCAAGTTGTAGAATGGTCATTTTCAAAAATGCAACATTGCAAAATTCACCGCATTTTATGCGTAGGCACTTGATTGGAGCCGGCGCGCGATTAGAGCCATTATGGTTTGTCAATCCACCCATTCAATTGGTCCAATTGAGTACAGTTTAGTCGCAAAACGATGGATTGAAGCTAGCTTGAGAAACTAAAGAATATCTGAATATCACTTAGAACATCATCACTTAAACGTATACACCTGCAAACACACTGTATACAGCTTTCTCTTGGTTACGCCTAGCGGTACGAGTTCCTTCTCCGCTAAGCCTTTTCTAGCTAGATCGTCCGCACGTTCATTATGTTTGAGTCCCGTTTCCCGGGAAATCAATTTTTCGGGAATCCCTGAAATCCATAAATTCCATTCTCAGGCGATCAGAGAATCCGCTTTTCCGAAAAATTCAGGAATCCCGTATTCCGTGAAAACTGGGAAAACTCGGAATACCGATAATCGGAATTTTCCGTTCACGGTTTTCTTAAATTTCGGGATCCCGATTTTAAAATTGGCATTGTCGTACTGCATCCTCCATGTTCGAACTGATTGACTGATCACCGAATGTGAGCTAATTAAGGTCTTATCCCATTTACATAAATACATCTAAATGATCCAACAACTATCTACTATCTGGTCTAGCACCTGCCTAGATGGACAAAAACAAATCCAACCCCGCAGGTAGGAGTTGTCACCCTGTAAATACATTAAAATAGATGAATTACGTGCACTGATGGACTAGTTCGAGTGCTTATCGTAATCGCTAGAGATGTTGTTTATTTTCGGGATTCGAGAACCAATGCTTTCAAAATTCGGGTGCCAGAGTAATAGTATTAACATGATGAAACAGACATTCAGATGACTAATTTGTAGAAAAAGTTTTGGTTTTGTGTCTGTTGGTGAAGCAAGATTTTGGGGGTTTTGAGTCATAGAGGCGTCAATGCCGAGTGAGGTTTTTTTTCTTTGAGAAGTGTTGCAAAATTAATCTTGGGCGCTACGAAAACTAGCTATACATCTACGCAGGTACACGACAAAATTTGATGATCATATATGGCAGTAATGAATAAAATTTCTTATATGAATAAAGCTGTCCAGAATCATCTTGATTTCGATGATAATAAATAACTGGAGTGTTTAAAATAAAGCATCACTTTCTGATCAGTGCTATATTGTGTTCGATATTTGAGTTCAGACGGCAAAACTCAGGTGCGCTTGAAGCTTAAGTATTGCCACTTGCCTCAACCGAAGTGAGCTCCGCACTGCAAGTTGATAACTTGGTTGGAAAATTGAACAACGCGACAAAACGATAGTATGACAGCGCCCATGCGGTTCTTGTAGATTCTGGTGAGAAAGAACTTCCTGGTGAAATTCGCAGCTTTTTCGTTCCGCTAACTAGAACCGATTGTGCAAGTCCTAGTTCAATCTCATGGCACTGGGGAGAGGGATTTGCGTGTTGAAAATGTTCAAGTGCAACTGTACACTTTAGACATGCATATATATTGTTGATCGGACAGTATTTGTCGTGTGCTTCTTCGATAGGATGCGCAGATATTGTCTGGAACGAAACAGAACGCTTTTAAGGCTTCGCTGCGGTTCATTCTGAAATAATGGCGCATGGCTAGCGATATCTATACTCAAAACGCGAATGATCAAAACCAAGGTTGGAACTCTCACTGCCAACGGAGTAGCTATTGGCAAAGGAATTGACATTGAATGGGACCATCGATAACTTTGCATCCATCCTTTATTATTAATTGTTTGCTTCAGCATTGACAGATCGTTGGAAATGTCGGTGACTGCAAGAAAACCATTCGAATGCTCGTTGGCACAATGTTCAGGATAGCTTAACTCTTCTTCATAAATGTTTTTCGACTGACTTTATACTTTTATTAACTTATGATGCCAAAGTGCCGTTGACACTTGAAATTTGAATGGCAAAATAGTAGTAGCAAAAAGTTCATGCAGTTAATGTATAAACGACAAAATGCGATTAGG
Source organism: Macrocera vittata (assembly GCA_024741295.1). Lineage (NCBI taxonomy): Eukaryota > Metazoa > Arthropoda > Insecta > Diptera > Keroplatidae > Macrocera > Macrocera vittata. The sequence goes on along the minus strand of JANTEX010288695.1, from coordinate 7,371 downwards.
CATTAGGATCTACTTCACTTCAATAAGGTAAATAACTAACATGCCAATTTGAAAACGCAATATGTATATAATCCGCGTGGTTGTTTGCAAAAATTTCGTAGGCAATTATTAAAAAAAAGTTATGCAAAGTACGTTGTACAAACAATTCGATGTATGCAAGACTATTCATACGAAAATATATTACAATTGTATGTATGTATGTTTATTTATAAAAAGATGAAATGGAAATGTGTGTTCTTTTAAGTTACTTTCGTAAATATTTACTTAAAACTTAGCAAAATGTATGCTTTTCCTATAAGTATGTGTAAGAGTACTCTTCATAGGTTAAATTGTGTAATGTATAGTTTATCCGAAAAGACTTCGCAACTTTTATATACTACTTACAACATTTCATTGATATTGCTAGGAAATTTAATCTTTCATGTTTACCTACTTAGTATTGACGAAATGCAGGAGCGTCATTTCAGGGAGGCTAAGAGGGTGACATGCTCCCTCTAGAATAAGCATACCCACTGAAAATGACAATTTTTGTACAAAAAGTTATGGAATTTTAACTTTTGGCCCGCTAAAAGCCACCAATGCCCCCCGTCAAGGAAAATCTAAAATGACGCCACTGATGAAATGTATACATTTTCAGAATATATAAAAAGTATATAAGAGTGGCGAAGTGTTTTCGGATATACTACACCTACTGTTTGTTCCTACATAAATCCTCTTGCTCTCTGCATATATTTATAATTGTAATGTAGAAAATCGCTTCCGCTGTGTCTTACTTACCCCAACAGAGTTTAAGTATATGCACTATGTGAATAGCATTCCAAATGTAAATTAAAGTTATTTGTAGTAACTGAAGTTGTGATTTTCCTGTAAACGTATATACTGACTCTTAAGTATCAATCACAATGAGAAGATTTTTTTTTTATTCTTGCAGAAAATACATTAGTTTCATCTAAGGAAGAACAATATTAGGTCACTGAGATATAATCCATTACATGGCTTAACGCTTCGCAATGCGAATGGCTGTGCAAAAGGAGTTGAGAAAATGCATATTTAAAAATGAGAATATATATGTTGCATGTATATTAGGTGTTTCATTGAACGCGTCGTTGAGTTCGAAACTTAATTCTATCTCGAAACAAAATTCAGTCGAGGACTAGCAATGACCAAGGACTAATCCTATTATCGGCAATTAACTCGGTCTCGAGACTAAAATTGGTCCCGGGAATAAATTCGGTCACAGAACTAAGCTTGGGGACTAAACTGGGTGCCTCGACTAAGCTCGGTCTCGGTACTAAGCTCGGTTCCGGCACTAAACTCGATCCCGGGACTAAACTCGGTCCAGGTACTAAACTCGATCCCGAGACTGGACTTGGTCCCGGGACCAAAATCTACCCCGAACTAAAATCAGTCCCGGGAATATAATCGATCCCGGGCTTAAACCCCGTAGATCACTACGCAGAGCATTGCTCAGATCATTACGCAGAGTATTGTGCAGAGTATTGCGCAGATTGCAGAGCATTGCAAAGAATATTTCGCAGAGCATTCAGCAGAGTATTGCACACATCAATTCGCAGAGCATTGCACAGAACGTTTCGCAGAGCATTTCGCAGGGCATTGCGCAGAGTATTTCGCAGATCATTTCGCAGAGTATTGCGCAGCAATATCTATTTCGCAAATCTTTCGCAGTATGCTCTTGCCTTTTTCGCAGGATATGGTAAAGATATGTCTTGCGTAACTTTTCGGCAGCATATCCTGAGACGATGTTGAGTGGAGAACAAGAGGACCAACCAGAAATAGAAATATCTAAAGCTCGAATCTAATCAAAGCAATAGCATTTCCGTAGAAACAGCTAATGCATAATGTTTCGCAACTACGAAAGTTTTTTCGCAGGATATGTAGCAGGTCATAGCCTGCGAAAGTATAATTATGTACTGGATACAGTCATTGAAAGTTTATCCGATCGCCAACTGAACCAACTGAGTAAGCTCGAGTCACCTTTGATTCCTTTTAGATATCAAGCTAGCCAAGCCGAATCCAGCCGAGCGCCTTCCAAAACCTACCGAATTTAGCCGATACTAACCCAGATCATCCAAGTACCCAATCAACACCTACCAAGTTAAGCCATATCAACTGATCCGAGATCAGAGTTTAATCTAAACCTCTTAAGCTCATTTAAGTACTTCTTAGAGTAGGATTTTCTTAATTGACAGAAAAACCGGCTTATGCAAGAAACAGGATTTCTCTTGAGTCGAGATTTTCCAGGGAAACGGAATGTCGGACAAACGGCATTTTTCACGGAATGCTTTACTGGGTTTTCTGGGGTTTAGAAGTTCCGTATCCGGTCCTGGTCTTCTGAAAAACATTCACATCAATTCTCACAAGACCAATCGAGCTCAGCTAAATTCTTTACAGTGCCACACAAGATTAACCGAGTTATGTTGAGTCCACCACCAAACAACCACCACACTCAAGTAAACTCAAAGTAACTAGGATACTCTTGAATGTTTTCGGGAGATCCTCGGTTATAATCGGGTTCGATTGTTTGAATGTCTGAGGTTTCTACAATGTGGGTTAAACAGATCTGTTGAGCCTTAATTCCCATTGTTTACAAGAGCCAATATGTTAGGCAATTAACAACCATACATACAAGCAAAACGGTCCATTTTTTGACCGATGTCCCCAAGACGGCCAGTTCAAGTGACTTTAAGATCGATGTCTATGACATTCTTTAACGAACTACACATCTCTTTAATTCTAGTATGCCTTATCATGAAGAAGATGACTCAACGAGGGCGTACCGAGGCGGTAGTAAACAAGATCTGGTTAAATCCCAAGATATGCCGAACAAATCAACAGCTCCTTGTTTCATGTTCTGTGCGAAATAAATCAGACACACCTCAACATTGGTATCAAACACTAAGGCCCTAGGAGCTCTCGATCAAATGCTGGTAATCAATACACAGATCGATGGTAGAATCGATAGTAAACAATTTCGAATCCAAAAAGTAGTGGGCTATTACAACTATCCAGCGATGCAAGGTATACGTTAGGCCAACTGCGCTCGGGATATTGCAGATGTCTTATCGACTATCCCAACGAACTTCATGGGGCAATTTTCGGGTCTCAAAGTCAGAATATACCCACTAACTCCAGACCCAGCAAACAGGTCATAGGTCTCGACCAGACCTATCGTAAAACTATTATGGCCATGTAAACACATTCTATCCATCACCTCAGACCCACCGTAAGAATATTTAAGTCCATACCAGCCTCAGAATACAGAAGTAGTAACCGAATTGAGACCAGATTCTATATATTTACACCACTTCCTAATAAAAGACACATTGAATCCAGACGCCGAGTAGACCCATAAGGTCCAGTTCAACTCGGGGCAGATCCAATGTGTTCAGACTTTGTATATACACAATGAACTCAGAGTAGACACGTTGTGTGCAGAACTGTTGATAAACGCGTTATCTTATAGAAGTCCAGACATTTCGTGGTCCTAGGTAAGACTGGGTCGGATTAAGTTTTCTTAGACCAATCGATATAAATTGATAATTTAAATTATGGGCCACATAACATATAAGTGGGTGCTGGGAGAAGATGGCCCTAATTGGATGACTTAGACGATCCTGACAAACAAATTTACAAAATTTGGCCGTCATGGGCTAAAATTATTCATGAGCATGTCCACAAATAGTTTGTACATATTGATATTGAATTGACGCGCAGATCTAGTCCCATTGCAGGTTCAGAGCTAATTTTATTCATTAGTCAAATCCGACTCAGGCCCATTGTTCGCACACGAAGTCCAAACCTCGTTCAAACCTAACCCAGACATATTTGACTTAATTTCAAATAAGACAAAGTGCAGATCCACCTTAAACATATTAAGTTCAGACTCAACGCAAGACCTGCAGTTGACGCTTTGACCTCAAACCGACCAAACTTAGGCCAAGCGCAGACTCACTTTGATCGCATCTGACATATGAACACAAGAGTTTGTATTAAAAATAGTATAATCTTTAGGTCCGGCAACGTGGAACAAATCGCTGGCCAAGCGTCAAAGTATGCGTGCTAATAGATTGCGAGCAGTGCTGAATCCAATACCGACGGGGAATCCGGAAACGCATAACTGCGTCTTTATGACAGAAATGAGCGTGGAGACGCGATTTTTCTATAACTTAAAAAAGTAAAATATCGTGTTTAAGCTTTGTTCCAATTCACGAAGAATGGCCGCTCAGTGGATTTGGATACACAAAAAACCAATGTAAACACAGTGTGGTGTGTATCAAATCAACTCTATATAATATACACATACGAACTGAAACGTATAACACTAAAGATTTATTGTCGCTCCGTATTTTTGGAAAATAAAATAAAATCGAAAATCAAACATCTGCGGATTATGTAGCCAGAAGGCATTTTTGTATGTTGAATTCACCAGAATATACACGAGCAAGCTACCAGAGAGTGTTTTGTTGTCAGCTATAAAGCCACATATAAAAACAATGCATATCCTTTCTGTATATATGATGCCTGTAGAGATATTGATAGAAGCTTGTCAGTAAACAGGAAAATTCCTTTTTAATGAACATAACCTATACATACCTCTATGATTGTAATGCTAACAAAGGCAATACGATTTAGGGCTCGTCTACACAATTGATTTTAAATTTAAAGTTTAAATTTGAAGTTTTTTTTTCAAATAATAATTTTTTGCCGTGGTTTGTTTGACAATCTGACTCGAATGTGCTACGAAAATTCGCAATAAGAGTACCGGTTGCCCATATACTGGTTTTGACTCAGAAATATTTAGTTCCATTTTATCCACACAGGGCTGGCCCACCCCATATGCCAGGTTAGCACGGGCTGTCGGCGCCAGGCAAAATTGGTGCCCCATAGGCAAAAAATTGGCTCCGCAAAGGCAAACAATTAGTGCCACATAGGCAAAAGCGCCTCATAGGCAAAATTTGGCGACGCATAAGTTAAAATTGGCGCCAAAATTATTGGCTGACGGCGCCAAAATCCTAAGGTCGGCACTGTTTCCTCATATAATCCAAAAATTGCATCGCAAGTTTTAAATTGAGCACCACCATGAAGAGTTGGCGAGTCTCTCGGCAAAGTTAACGGATGTTTCGTGTCATGTTCCATTATAGAATGACGAAGAAGGGCACCAACTCTATACTTATAAGTAAATTGATTTTATCAAGATTTTTCCAACGTTGAAACATCGAAATTTCACAAGTAAATGTTGTTTTTGATTTGCTTTATTTGAACCGAGTCTGTTGTTGTGAGAACATCGATGTTACGGACACGGTTCGACAGGCTGACCGATGCATTATGCATAAATCGTAAACAATATACAACGATCCGAAGTAGCTCTCTGAATGAAGAGTATTTCTAGAAAATATTCCATTTGATGGCCTCCGTTGCAGCAACGGCAACATTTCTAGTGGCGTTGTGACCACTTGCTGCACATATTGCGAATAATGTGAACCACATCGGTCTATGCCACCAATGAACATGGTCTTTCAGCTCATCCGGATATACTCCCCGTAAAACTCAGTCTATCGGGTTTTTTGAAGGTTGAAATTGAATGTGATGCCAGCATATAAAAATTCTCGATGATTGAGTTGCTGATGTGCGGGTCGAAACAACGTCTACCATCGTGACGGATTACGTCGAAGTCATGCACTATAGTCTGGTCCGAATAGCCAAAAATTTTAATATTCGGAATAAAATAGCCCTGCTCTGCAGAGTTCCGACCGTGGACTGGTTAGTATGCTTCAATAGATACTTCTTCGTGAAGTTCGTACGATACTATATCATCATTGATACTTAATTAGTTGGTTATCGATATGCTTTGTATTTCGCACAGTTTGCTTCGAAATTAGGTCGCGATAGCTAGTGATCGAATGTATCAGTCGTTGGCGAGCGCTTTTATGGTATTGTCTTGATGCAAATTAAAATTGCAACTCTATTTATTATAGCTTCGTGGCAAATTATCAATTAGCGGCCTGGAAGACCATCTCTTTAAAATATAACTGCCACAAGCGATAAGTTTAGTTGTGACTGCAGATTTTTGAATATTAGTCGAAACAGTTGCATATGAGCACAAGAACGGCGCCCAAGCCGTGCTATATGTTAAACGATTTGTTCACATCATCAGCATGCACCTTGATCTGTCAAAACATTTTCGATATCACTCGTAAGACGAGAGAAAACGCCAACGCAAAATATTAAAAGAAAATCTACCTTTTAGCATCGGTAATCAAAACTGCAATACTGAGCGAAAAGGAACACAGACGACACATCGACCATCAGGTTTGCGTTTGTGAATAGTCTGGTAAATGGCCCTCGCATTTGATTTCGTCTCCCAAAACTGTTTCCGCTGCTTCTATAGACCGCAGTCCGCACCGACATAAAGTGGTCCAATTGACGAATCGGTGATTACCAGTTCGGTGAACCAGATATGAGTAACGATGCATTGACATCGGCGTCAAGAATGATGTCAATCTCTGATGCCCGATAAAATTTAGAATCCGCCCATCTTTGTAATCGGTTTGCGGCTAGGGTGGAAATGCCCTTTTTTATCCGAAAAAGACGTCAATGGTCTAAGATTGGTTTTGATAATGAAATGTCTAGGTATTGCTGAAATTTGCAAACACAAAAATAGATGGCTTACGCCTCCTTATAGATCATTGATTAACTCACTTCTGCTTTGTTCAACGTTCGAAACGTAAATGCTATCGGCCGTTCTCGACAGTCTGGCAATACATGAGCTACGTAACAGCGTAAATCAGACCAGCCGGACAAAGTTTTCCGATCGAGTAGAAACTTCGTAAGGATTTAGTACTCAGTTAGTACTTTTAAGTACTAAAGTGAACGATTTAGTACCTTAACGACTTAGAAGTTATGGCAAAAATTAAACGTGGTAGCGAAATTAAAAATGTGGTATCAGACCAGCCGGACAAAGTTGTCCGATTGAGTTAAAATTTGGTGAGGACTTTGTACTCAATTAGTAGTATTTAGTACTCAAAAGTGAACGATTTAGTACCTCAACGGTTCCAAATATATAGTCGATTATGTTATAATGTATGGTAGTGTGTCCTTGACAAATGTGCATACAAGTATAACTCGACTACTAATCAACTAATAAGTCTGTAAATTTGCACGAATATAGTAAAATTTAGTACCATCGTGTTCGATTTAGTATCTCGAAGGTTCCTAACATATGGTAAAATATTTTATATAAATATTGGCTTCTGTAGACACCAGGGGACAATCTTATGATACTAAACTTGTTAGTACGGTCGAATTTCTGTTTTTCCTTTCTCCGATTGTGTCTCTTTACTTCAACAATTT